>CM061155.1:16834348-17024348 GCA_030710495.1 Labroides dimidiatus
GAACAAGAGACTCACCTAGAACTACATTATTAATACTAAATTACCATATAGGATTAAAGCTACTCTAAGGAGTTTTTGGCTGGTCATGCTCAGGATGAATTTATTACCGGTGTCTCTACATGAGTTATGACAGCAAAAGAGATCATCATTTAGAGGTCTTCTTATTTTCATTCAGTTATTTTCTAAGCAAGTCAAGGGGTTGTGTCAGACAAAATCCAAAGAATTAAAAAAAAAGTTACAAGATAAAATTCATAGTGATGGTCTGTTTGCAAGCAAGATAAGTCTTTTGTCAGAAACATCTTGTACATGTACATAACATCTCCATGGAAATATGCACAACCACTCTGTCCAAAGGGGGTGCCAAAAACCTACATCAGGCGTTATCTGATGTCGTTTTTTTTTTCTTTTTTTATTATTTGATTTCATTTAATTATGATTTTAAAGCAATTTTTATAGCAAAAAAGCATCAGCGTTAACAAAACAATCAGTGGTGTCAAATATTAACCTGTGATCTTAAAGATGTTTACACCTTGAAAAAGAAAAATTATATATTTCCTCTGAATCTTTGGCTGGTTGGGAAAACGACTGAAATTAATTCTGATGACATTATATGAGCAAAATTAAAAATCATTCAGCAACAAGATTGTTCATTCTGTATAATTATTTTTAGTGCCTAAAGGTACTGCTGGAGCATAGATGACATAAATGATTCACAGTATGCTGCAAAAATACTTTTATTCCACAGAAAGTAATGCATATGACTAGTTAAAGTGAATGTGATTCTTTTTTTCTTTTTCATCTAAATTATTTCTTACAAATAATTTTAAGAGATATAATGTGGCGAAATTAATAAATACAATTATTCACAGGATCTTTCAATACATTTACCATTCAAGAGCTCTTTTTGTTAGCTGGAGACAAATATCAGGGTTTTTCTGATTAATATACATATTTGAAGTGCTAGCTTGTTATATACAGCATTGTAAGTATGAACTACAGTTTTCATATTCATTATAACAAGGGACATGTATTACATCACTTTAATGAGATCCTGATGACAGAGGAAGTGAGCACTGCTGAGACAACCGTTGTAGCAGGAAACATTTGCTGTGTGTTTTGTCTCTAAATGGAATTTGTTGACAAAAGGACATGTATGATATAAATTAAAATCATTTGAATAAAAGATCAATTTGAAACATTCTCCAAGAGGAAATTAGAAGTGAGCTTGCAGGATAGCAGTAATAAAAAAAAAGCAGAAAACCTCAGTGACAGTGTGTGTGTATGTGTGTGTGTGTATGTGTGTGTGTGTGTGTGTGTGTGTGTGTGTGTGTGATCCCCTGGCTCTCACCTCCATGCGGTATCAGGATGAGGGATTGTCCTGCCAGCGATCAGCCCAGACCTGGACTCAAGCTCCGCACAAGGATTCCCTGCTGAAACCATTAGTCTGGGCATTAAACACCATTAGAGTGGAAGAGTTCACACACACACACACACACACACACACACACACACACACACACACACACACACACACACACACACACACACACACACACACACACACACAGCGTTAAGTGCCTTACTTCAGCCTTACTCTCACAAATATACAGTCATACTATGTGTGAATTTAACGCACTCACTGACATGTTCACAAGTTTCTGAGGTGCACACACACACACACAAACACACAAATTTGAGAGAGAGAGTGTAGGAAAGTGATTGCCAGGAGGATTGGTTGAAGCTGAAGGTAAAAGAGCGAGAGGCAAGGAGGGCCATGAAGAAAGGAAGAGACATAAGTTATACAAGGTCAGGTGAAAGGGTGTTAAACAATCCACTTTCCCTTGAATGTCTCATTTCTCTTGCCGTCATCCACTCTATTTTCCTTTCTTATGCATAATTAAGGAACGGCAAGTAAGAAATTAATTTCCTGGATGTGTTTTTTTTAAATGGTTGTAGGCTTACCTCATCTTTCACCCAAACTGCATATAACTCCTTGTCTCTATGTGTTAGCTTTACTACTATACATTTGTGTTGTTTTCTGTGTGTTCATGTTGCAGGTTGGACCATGCATGTCCCCGGTGATCCAGGTATAATTGGGTTAGTGACAACCAGGACAATGTGACACCTGCAGGTCTCAGCTGTGCCGCTCCCTGCTGAACTGGCCTGGAGTCAGCTGGAGCTCTGTCATCTGGACCAGCCGCAGCTGAAACAGCCATTCTGGGACTGATCCACGGTTAGAGGCACCACTGAGCACAACACAAGTATCAGTCTTAGTACTAGCCTCATATCTTTGTCTGGACAGGAGCAGCAATAAAGGACTGGAGAACAGATTTACGTAATGCCCATCTCAGAGTTTTAAAAAGTGTGGCAATTAAGAGGCAGTCAGGGAGTGAAATGTCGTTTGACATCTTTATTTTCCATTATTCTTGTCTAACACACTTAGCATAGACATTACAGCTAGCACTTATTACTGACTATTTGAACCATAGACTATATTTAAGACATGGACATATCGTTTGGACATCACCAACTAGTTTCTGAAGAAAAGGCCAACAATGGTGGGTGCGATGTTGAAAATTCGGACTCAACCTTAATTTCAATCAACCTTGAAATTAGTAGAGAGACGGAGCTGAGGATGGCTTCTGCCTCCTGGAATGCAGCAGATTTCTTCTATTTTGGTAATATAAAGTCATCAGTCATCTAAAACTTTAAAATCAACTTAATTAAAAACTTCAGAACAAATTAAGGATAACTATTTTTGTTTCCATGGGAGAAAAAGCTCCGATTAAAAACCTGAGTAATCTGGAGCAGATGATACTCTTGTACCAGAAGTTCTGCCATTGTCTACATAGTGTGCTTTATTTGACAACATGTACTTGTCTGAGTGTGATGCACCTTATTCCATAACTTTTGGTTAGTAACAGTGCACTATCTAAGAATATTTTGGGATTAAAATGAGATTAAAAAAAGGCAGAGGTGATGTAGCATGAAAATGTCTTAAGTCATTTACACTTCCTGTAAGATAGGGCTGTTATGCCTGGGATACAACACTCCATTTAAGAGTCACTGAGGTGTAATTGTGAGAAAAGTTCATCCATTCTATAAAGGTAGTGAGACATTACATGGACTGCAGCAAAATGTTTGTTTAACAAGGACTTTAATGAGGGGAGTGGGATAAAATGGCAATTCGCAGCTTGCAGAACTTCAATCACTGAGCTGTATAGGAGAACTTTTTATCCACAATTCAATTCAAACTTATGTTTTGATGCATCAGCATAACCAAGTTGTTTGTTTCCAGTTTACTCGGCCCCAATATTTTTCAAAGTTGCTTGATTACATATGACCAATACAGCATGATATTTCCCCTGAATGACAAGAGGGCTTGAGACATTGAGCACAAGAATACAGAACATGACTTCAAAGTCCAATGTAGCCCCAGTTTAATGTCGACCAACATGATAGTGGACAAAGAAACAGAGACCTACGCTATGATGACAAGCTGTTTCTCAGTTCAAGGTTCACAGTTTCAAACTTGCATTCTCTGGAAGTTAAGACTTGGCAAGTTTGATCCAGAGTCCCGGACTTCGGAGTTCCGGACTTCAAGAGAAATGGGGGTCCAAAGAACGATCCGATACTACTGGAACAGCAGCGGACTTTCCCAGTGTCCCCTTCTACATACCTACACGTCACATCCAGTTGCAGTACATGGCAGCAACAGTTGTGTCTTCTCCTCTGCCATAGTTTGAGTTGCACTGTCAGATTGTAACTGTAAAAACTTCGCTCAAGTCTGACAGCAGATTTGGTAAAAGGGGTGGGACGAGTCTACATTCAGGTACATCGACTGAACTTGTGTTGATGCAGACCTAGAACTGGAACAGAACTTTGGCTTTGATTGATGACGTATCACAAGTCTGTTAGTCCAGAAGTATGCTGATGTACACATACTGACTCGTCCAGGTATCTATGGTGACATCATTTCCCGGTTTCATTGCCTCCACCATCTCACTCACATTATATATATATATATATATATATATATATATATATATATATATATATATATATATATATTGGCAGAATGTTTGTGTTTTGGCATGCAGCTCATTGTAACTTCTGTGCATGTGAATACAGCGTTCAGAATATTGCGTTTGGTCAAAACATTTTACAGTGTCCATGATAAGAGCAGATCTGGAACGTGTTGCCTGTCCGTAGATGTCCCATTTAAGACCTTGATGAACCCGGATATCATCACATTTATAATCTAGGAATAGTTGGAGAACCAGCTGAAGTTTGAGAAATTTTACAGTATTAACAGTTTGGAAACTGATAAGTGCCTTTAAGTTTGAAAAGAAAAAAGGAAGGCGTTGTTAACATCCATAATGTGGAGGATTTACCTGCTGAGCCTTTGATTGACATACTGAACCAAATTTGTTTTATTTCTATGCCAGAAAGAATTCAAAAAGAGGATACGTTTTTAAACTATTCATAGGGAATAGCCTTAATATAATTAATGACACACTCTTATAAGTGGTTACAGTGGGTAAGAGTAACAACCACTGTGGTTTAATCGGACTGGCTGTTTTATTTATTTTATTTTTAAATGTCAAATTAAAACATTTTTAAACGTCAAATTATTAAGATTAAAATTGAAAAAAATTAAAAGTCAAGGAAGCTGCATACAATTATACATAAGCAGAATCATTAATAGAAGCTCTATATTTTCCTCTTACAGTGCATCGTGAACAGACATACTGACATTAATTCCATATAGACTCTGCAAATAAACTCTGTTGGTGTGTCACAGCCTCCTGGATACCCTCCTCCTCTCATCGGGCAGAACTTCTGATCACAGACTCATATCATCACACAAACGTCTCCCTGTCACATTGCATTTCTGCTGCCTCTGTCTGACTTCTGTCTCTCCAGGCCTGAAGTGGCGGCAGACCATGCTAACCAGCGCGACGCCATCGGAAGCTAATAAATCATCTGTGGTTTTATTTCAGATTTATTCGGACCGTAATGAAGACGCGATGGGCCCCGGGCTGTAACCGACGGCGACAGGGTGACACTGATGAATGGCTGAAGGTGTGTTCTCTACAGTCGGAAGGAGAGGGAGGACTGTCAGGCTGTGTGTGTGTGTGTGTGTGTGTGTGTGTGTGTGTGTGTGTGTGTGTGTGTGTGTGTGTGTGAGAGAGAGAGAGAGAGAGAGAGAGAGAGAGAGAGAGAGAGAGAGATCAATTGCACTCCAGAGATCTGTTAGATTACACATTAAGCCTATAATATAAAGTCTTACCATCAAATACTATATAAATAATCATCATTCTTTACAAAGAGCATGCAGAAAGAAAAAAACAGTTATCACCATGGACCTTTGCCTTTGATGTCACACTTAGACTGAGAAGCTTTAGGTTCTCGTGGCTAACTGCTTTGCTCTTTGATGTCATATTAACATCAGGAATCTGAATTTGTAACTTTAGTGATAACAGACAGTGAGAATCTTGAGAGAAGTTGAGCTACATTTCAAGTAAAAAAATATATATACTCAATAGCACATTCATTTGCTACCAGGACCAAGCAGCTAATGTTTGCATTTAGCTGTTTCCTAATAAACATCTCTGCCTGAGAATCCTGGACAGGGATTAAACAGAATATATCAGTGATATAGTAGATTCTATAAATGAATAGAATCTATATCTGTATAATCTATATACCAACTTATCCTGATAACATTTACTTAAGTTTAATTTGATGTATTACAACAAGAACCCTTTAGCTCTCCCTTTTTTCATGTTAACCTTGTCATTAAAGGTTTGCTTTTTTATTACATCAGCTGACAACTTTTGAAGAAAAAAAAAACACTTTGTTTAAGCTAGTAACACTATGACCTTTATGGATTAGATTTGCATGCCTCATTTTATTGTCACAGAGTCCCAGTGGACAACAGCTGTTGTGTTGCAGGCCATGCATGTGCCTAAAGCCTGGTTCATGTTGGAGTAGTGTGATCACGGGCCATACTGTCCAGCAGGGTAACAATGCTGCAGCGGGATGGATGGCAATTGTGCTTGAGTACGGCACGGTTTGGATGGCCATTGTGGCTGTGCCTTAAGTAATCTTGAAAAAGTCTCACTTCTAGATATATGCCTGATCCAAATCCACAACTTCAAATGAGATTTTTGCCACCAATATAGGTTATTTCTAAATATTTCTTAGCTTCCAGATTGGTCGAACAGGATCTGATTGATTTACGGCACCCTAAAGTCTCAATGATAACACCATGCCACCTGAAGAAGTTTAGTAGTGAGAAGAGAGAGCTGTGTTTTCTCTGCTGAAAACAATTTCTAGGATTAATTTTGTAGTGAACACTGGAGCTGAACTGTCAGACAGAAAAAAGGACAGAGGAGCAGAGGAAAGTTAAATGGGAGAGTGATAGAGCACCAGCCAAAGGCTAAAACACAAGCTAAAGGCTAAAACACAGGCTAAACTGTTTGTGATGAAGTTCATTCCAACCCACATGCAGCAGTTATACTGCAGTGATCTGTTCAAACTTGAGAGTCTGTAAAATGAAGAGTGAGGTTACGTTAGCTCTGCTTGGTAGATGATCTGGACATAACAATGATCCGCTTACATTACATGTGACACCTTAGCCTATGGACATGTCTCAGAGCACTGGGCTGCAAGTAGCACTTAAATGGCTGGCAACTGAACTAGGGGTACAAACTGACAAAGTTTGCTTGTTGTCAGGTAACCGTTGATGCCTTACCTTGTCACGTTGTATATGGTAAACAGTTGTCTTGAACAAAGAAAAGAAGTGTTAAAAAGATGATTCATTCTCCATTTATTTCCAAAACAAACACACACCTTGTTAAGAGTCATGTCATTATGACAGATTCCAGCCAAAGATGTCACTGCAATCCACTTCAAACAGATAGTCCTCACACACCCCTTTTCCACCAAGTTGATGCTAGTGCTGGTTCAGTGCCCATGCTAGTGCTAGTGCTCATCTGGTTCTGATCCTGTTTTTTCAAAGAGCCGGTTTAGGTTTCCACTGGCAAGGGGGTGAGTTGGAGGAACACAGCCGGCGCAGGAAGCGCTTAAAAAAAGGCAGAGATTTTCTTTTTATCTGGGTATCCTGTGGTAGTTGTGACATTATTTATTTTTCTGTCTGCTACACAATGTGCCCCCCCCCCCCCCCCCCCCCCCCCAGCCACCCTCTCTCTTTCTCTCACTCTCTCTTTCTCTCTGTCTCTCTGTGTAAAGGTGTTAGTGTGTGTGCATGCATCAGGACTGAACTCTGCCGTGTGCGATACAGAGAGCAGAGGAGAAATGTGAACCCACAACCATGAGGCAGAAATGACATCACATCATTTAAATTAGATAAGAAACATAACATTAATAAGTCTGTTAAATAAGATTAGGTATACACCTGATCTATAAAAAACACAATGCATTGCTTCTTCAATTCCACCTCGATTTCAAGTTTTGAATGAGTAAACACCAACAAAACAACAGACAACTCACTCGTCAGCTTTTGTGTTCAAGAATGATAAATAACATAAAGCTATTTAGTCTGTTAAATAAAATAAAGTATGGACCTGATTTATAAGAGAGGTAATACATTTCTGCTTCAGTTTTGCCTCCATTTCCAGTTTTTAATGAGGAAACACAACAGACAACTTGCTTGGCAGCTCTTCTTTTTATGAATGGCTGTTTTCCGAGCTGATTGTTGGTCACAGTAACCCCGCCTTGGCCTGCCCCACCCTCTGGCATTGCCGTTTTCTTGCTCTGGCCCAGCAAAGAAGTGGGGCTGGCTGAGCACCAGTTTTTCACACCCTGAGCACATTGCTTTGTTGATGGAAACAAAAAGAACTGATGCAAATTCATGTTATCACTTATATGTATTACATTATTCCCTAGTATAACTTATGTTTACCTAGCTGCGAGAATCAAATGGGTCAAAGATACTTGTGAACAAAAATAAAAACTCTTTAAAAAGTTAAATTCTACAAAAGCTTTATAAAAGAGTAAAACAAAGGTTCTTGCTGGATACAAATGGTCTCTTTTGATTCCGACATTCAAACATAACGCCAGTATTTTCATCAGTATATTAAGTTAAGATTTTTATCATGAATTTATTTTTAATATCAAAATTAAAATAATTTTAAAGTGTCATCATTATCTCTATTTTTACATGTATCATTACACCAGACCTCACACCACTGTGTATCCTCCGCTGCCACTCTGTTACTGCATTACATGGGCTGTGTGTTTTGATTGCATGCTCTTTGTGTATGTCATCACAGTCTTCTCTGTCAGCCAAGGACAAATCGACTGTGCCGACTCAATGCTTCAAGCCTGCCAGCTTCCAGTCATCTTGTCAATCAATGAATCCATACACACCACGTCTCACCTGACACAGTATTGCACAGCACTTTTTTTTAAGGAGCATGAAGTAACATAAGGACTTAAAACGTAACACTGTGGCAACAATTTGACAGCAAGTTTAACTAAGTTCCCACACAACAGAAAACACTGTAAATTCAGGTAATGACTTTGAAGTAGTCTAACTTTATACCTAAAAAAACATGACAGCTCTTGTCAGTGAGCAGTGTAAACAGAAAGATATATTTAAGACTTGTGCAGATGATCTGGTTTGTTTTTGTTGGTCTTGCCAAGGTGTCATTTGTTTAGGAAGCAAATGAATGGAGAGCAGATCTTTTTGTTACTACTACTGTACCTTGAAGACAACTTTTTACAGGATGCAAAGTGACGAGGTAATGTATTAATTTATAGCTACGTAGCGCTATTGTTTGGATTATGACAACAAGCAAACTTTATAAACTAAACAGCCTGGATCAATACAGTCACACTGTTATCGCTTTACTAACCGCTTCTTTAACATCCATGGTGTGTGTGTGTGTGTGTGTGTGTGTGTGTGTGTGTGTGTGTGTGTGTGTGTGTGTGTGTGTGTGAGAGAGAGAGAGAGAGAGAGAGAGAGAGAGAGAGAGAATCAGTTGATACTCACACCATGAGCATGTAGTCCTCTTTATGTCACTATCTGTGCCTTTATTGATATGAAACCGCATCATGCAGTGCAGTACTAGCATATGTATATGTATGTGCTTGTGTGTGTGTGTGTGTGTGTGTGTGTGTGTGTGTGTGTGTGTGTGTGTGTGTGTGTGTGTGTGTGTGTGTGTGTGTGTGCTTTCACTCCATCAGCCTGTCTCTTTAATTACTGCTGTTTGTCCATGGGGTGACAACATGAAGGCTTTTGGCCTCTCTAGCTGACAACCACCATGAAAGGACAGATAACACACTCCTCCTTTACACTAGACTGGCACCATCTCTCTCCTTCCATCTTCATCACTTCCTCTCACACACTCTGTTACACTCTTTCACTCTGCCTCTGCATCGCCTTTCTATCCCTCTACAGAGCTGTCACTCACTCGCTACAGCAATCTCTAACACAATCTCTTATCCAGTTATCTCCCCTGCCTTTCTACATTTTCTTTCTTTCCCTCTTTTTTTATCTACATATCCTGTACTCTGCCCTCCAGAGCTGAAATGAAAAGTTGGAATCTGTTTACTAAATTTGCAGCACAGTTTAACAAGCATTAGCATACCCTGTGGGTCTTTAAATTTTAGTTCTCATATGAGCAACCAAAACACTTTATTACGTACATAGCAAAAGCACACACACGCCTATAGGTGCACAGAGCCAGTTAATTAGAGCTGGAGGCCCTTCTCTCCTAACGAACCTGAGGCTAATTAAAGAGCCCCTGGACACGGGTGCGTCTGTGAGCTGCTTCTAATTAAGCCCCAGTGAGCTGATTTAGCTAATTAGCTAAAGGCTTGATGTTCAACACCAAAGCATTCCAGCCCCTCAGAACACAGGAAGTCACAACGTTTCCCACACCATCCCTGGCAACACTTTCATTTCCTCAGGCATTAATCACTAGAGTTACAACTGTCGCCACAGTTACTGCTATGATGGGGAAGGAGGTAAAGAGAGGCAGGTGTAACCCTGAGGCTGAGAGGTGAAAACCAGTAATGTTGAGGCTCCTGGATGGTGGGACTAGCCTGTAGACATTCATCATCAACCAGCCACTTATTAGTTTCATGGTGTGGTAAATGTTTGAGATGTTGGGTTTCATTTAGCGCAATACTTCAAAAAGAATGTGAATGAATATAATTCACACTGTTTACCTGTTCCATCTTGGTTTAAACAACACGTGTACAAAATAAATCCAAAGCGGCTTTTCTTCAACCACTAGACTGGCAACACAGCAAGTAAGGAAATTAGTGTTTGTTAGATCATGTCTTTGTTGTAACAATGCTTCTTAGCAATTAATCTTACACCGTTGGAAAGCCTGTTGATGTCAAATGGCTCCAAAATTTGTAAGGAACATGCATTTGTGAGATGAGTTGCAGATCTGAGTATGTGGGTTACACCAAAAAAAAAAGATAAAATAGCAAAATCTTCTCTGCTAATGGCAAACAGCTTATTCTGTTGTTGTTTTCCTTGTTTTGAGCTTCTTGTAACCCCAGGATCATTGAGTCAAAGAGTGGAGAAGAAATGGGAAACACTGCTAAATGCTGAACCGATATAGTAGCATCTTTCAGAGGAGGCAGTGGGATTTCCCTCACTGGAGAGATGTACCTTTTGATCATTGGATGCAATCTTAGTACAGAGAGATATCAAGATGAGATTCTAAAACCAGTGGCAATCCCATATCTCCACAGCTTGGGACTGAACTCTATCCTCCAACGCTCATCCCCATGGACATGGGATTTTCCGGGACAACCTCCAGAATTTGTGAGCAGAGAAGATGGGATGGCTTGTCAGCAGTCCTGACCTCAACCAACATTGAACACTTGTGGGATCAGCTTGAGTGTGCTGTTCTTGCCAGAGTGACCAACCCAACCACACTGGCTGATTTGTAACATATGCTGGTTTAATGGAACACTGACTGTGACCAGCATAAAGAGGAGGTTGTTGTGACTGTGCATGGTTCTTTCACACTCTAAATGGTTACATTGCCAATATGTCTTATCTAGACTTCAATTATCCAATCCACCAAACAAAACTAAACAAGAGTGGATGAGAGAGTAAGCCATTTTGCATTGACAGAAAAGATTTGACAGATTTTTCATGGGCCCAGCCTACATACTCAGCTCTTCTGCTCATCCCATAAATGTATGTTCCTTAAAATGTGCCACCATTTAAAAGAGAGTGAGACTGTCCGAGTTACAGTAACAGAAACCTTAGTTGTTTTTTTTTCTAAAGAATAACAACTATTCTCCATTCAGACAGACAAAACTGTTCTTTAAGTTGGTTTCATTACTTCGCTTGTTCATTTTGTTTTATTTTCTTGTTGGTAAAAACACTATTGCATTCCCTAAACTATATACTGAGGTGTCTGGCTGCAGAAAAGCTGCTTAAAAAGGTCCAATAAGACAGCAAACACAAGAAGTCAAAGCTGCTCATAAAAGGTATTTTATTGCCTAAAAGAGGCTAACGGTTGAGTTTTTGTAAGGAAAATAAAAACAAGCCGGACATCACCCACTGGCTTTTGGACAATAACCGTGCCGTGACTTCAGCATTATCACTGATATCTTTCATTTTTGGAACCAGACCAGATCACAGTTAAACAAGAAGGTGGAGTAAAATAAGAGCACAAAAGTTATTTTAATTATACAGTTTCCCAGTTTGTGCCAGAGGCTAATTCATTAGTTGGCTAATTAGCTATTTAGCTACAATGTTTCTGACAGAATGAGATTCTATTTTTGGTGTTATCTGAATCAAGGTGTTCATTAATAACACTATTAAGTAAAGACACCTTCTGGAAAGCACCATGGTTAAGTTTGCCTTTTTAAAATTGACCTCTATGGGAACTGAGTCAGTTTTAGACCCATTTCCAAGTGGACGATAGCAGTGTTGGAATTTTTGGACACATTTTGGAGTAAAGGTAATGACTTACAGTTAAAGCTGTATGATATCTCTTCTGCTAACCAAAGCACTTTTTTTTTCTTTTTTTAAAAAAATGGTGATTATTATTATTATTATTATTATTATTATTATTATTATTATTATTATTATTATTATTATTATTATTATTGTTGTTGTTGTTGTTGTTGTTGTTGTTGTTGTTGTTGTTGTTGTTGTTTTCAAACAGTAATTTGATGTGTCCAGATGCAAAAACAATTGGAAACACATTATTGATCCCCAAAAGGAAATTGCTTTTTAATTCACAGCTACTCACATTTTTAAAAAGTGTTAAAATATAATGAAAAATTGAAATATAGGCAAAAATAATATAAAGTGTGTACATTCTGCTAAGGAGTATAAAAGTATTGACATAAGCTCAGGGTGAGGAGTTGTTCAGTGTGATGGCAACAGGCAGGAATGATTTCCTGTGGTGATCAGTGGTGCATTTAGGAGGAATCAGTCTATCACTGAAAGTACTCCTGTTGCTGACCAGCACGTCCTACAGTCCAAGATTACATGCAACTTGGACACCATTCTCATCTCTGACACCTCCCACGATGCCACTGGCTTTGCAGATCAGTCAGTTTAGTCTGTTGGTGTCAGCTATCCTCAGCCAGCTGCCCCAGCACACCACAGCATACAGGTTAGCAATGCCACCACAGACTCGTAAAACATCCTGAGCATAGTCCAGCAGATGTTAAAGAAGCTTAGCCGCCTCAGGAAATAGAGGTGGCTCAGTGTTATTGCCCAGCCCAGTTTATTGTCAAGTCCATGATTCGTTTCTTCGTCTTTGCCACGGTTCAGCTCACACCATGTGACAAAGTTGTCTACAGCAGTATTGTATCATCACCCTCACTGATACATCAAACCACTGCAAAGTCATCAGAGAACTTATGGAAAGGACAGGTCTCAGTGCAGTGGCTAAAATCTGTAGTGTAGAGGGTGAAGAGGAAGGGGGAGAGGATGGTCCCCTGTGGGACCCCAGTGTTGTTGACTACCCTGTCTGGCACACAGCGTTTCTGGTGCACAAACTGCGGTCTGCCAGTCAGATAGTCCACAATCCAGGACACAAGAAAGGGATCCACCTGCATCGCTGTCAGCTTCTCACCCAGTAGAGCCAGACATGGTGATGAATGCACTTGAGAAGTAAAAAAATAAAAATAAATTAAAAGTCACTTCCAGGTGGGTGTAGATGCAGTTGAGCAGGAAGATGATGGCTTCCTTAATTCCAAGTTATAGGGCTGGTGGGTGAACTGTAGGGGGTCCAAATGTGGTTTGACCTTGGGCTATAGCTGTTCCACAACAAGTCTCTCCAGGGTCTTCTTGATGTGGGAGGTCAGCACATCAGCCTTGGAGCCAATAGGATGCGGCGCCTTCGGTACAGGAACAATGCAAGCCACCTCACATTGTCATATACATGGTTCTACTTTTCTTTAGTTGAAATGTGTTCAAATCAAAGCAGGGCAATGTTAAGTGACATCAATTTAATCAAATTTTGAAAATTCATTCCTTCTCAGCAGTTTTTTGAAGTGCCGTTGGGTGCATCAACCAGATCAACTTGATATCTAAATGTCTGAGTAATTTTAAAAGGTCTTATGAGGAGTTTTTAGCTATTTATGGACGAGACTGAGTCAGTGTTGATGTCTTTTAATGACCTTTAAAAAGCAAACAAGACCACTAACAAAAAAAGTGACTACTTTGATGTAATAATATTAAATGTCTGAAACGACTGGTAAGCGGTAGGTGTCAGACAAAGCAATCAACTTTACTGCTGATATGGCCTTTTCCCCCATGCTGAAGATTCCCCTGCCAAAGATTCTCAATGAGTGGTGTGTATGACTTTGACGGAGCAGGGTGAGATTATATTTTTTAATCTGTGCAAAAACATCAAATATCTCTTTGTCAACAGGGAGCCCCAGAATGTCACAAACTGAAAGTGTCTCACAGGAGCATCAACAACCTATCCCTGGTTGCCATATGTAGCGGGGGGGAAATGCCATTGGTTTGAAAAAAATATGGCGGCACCAAAATTTCAGATAATTCATTATGTTTACTGTCATACAAACATGGAGAAATATCTGTGAATAATTGAATAGGCACAATTGTCAAAACATACTTTTACATCTTTGCCGGTGGCCAACAGCGATATAACAGTTTGTTTAGGTGACTGCCTTAATTCTACTGACAAAAAGGTTTCACGTCTTGTGGGATTACCCATCAAGACCTGAAAAGTTGTTTAAGAGGATGAAGCTAACATGCTTATATAACTTAGTCCATTTAGATGTTGTGTATCTTTTGAAACTGAGTTCTAAAAGTTATAAAAAGAAGAATATGTCATCAGCATTCAGTTTAGCCCTTATGGAATAAAGGGAGAGACACAGGCAGAAAGAGTTAGTGCTGTTCTTATATCGTAGGAAGACATGATGTTATGGATTCATTTTTTGTAAGCCCTCCTGGAAATAAAAAAACTTCTGAGAGCAGATACATAGCAGAGTAGATGTGCAGATTGTTTCATCTGCTTCTTCCTTTTTTTCCCATCACTTCTTCACTTCCTTTCTCAAACTCATGTCACCAATTACTCAGCATCCAACTTCATAGCCAGAGCGCATCTGATCCCCCTTCATTTCCACAGGAGGAGAGGGAGGGCCTGCGTTGGCCACTGAGGCCCTGATCAATCATGATCTAGCACGACAGATTGTATTAGAGACAGAGAGATGGAGGGATGGAGTGATACAGAGGAAGAGACCGAGGAAAATATCAGATATTCAGTCATGGAAATTTATCTTTGGGAGCTGCATGTGATTTGTCGACATGACCAGATGTGATCAGAAGACGGTCAAAGGAAAGAGTGAAAGAGGAGGAGGAGGGGGGTTGATGGGGAAAAAAACATCCCCAGCCCTGTTCGTTATTAAGAGATTAAATCCCATCTCTGACAGACTTGTCAGAGCTGGAGACAGAATCGAGCACGGCCGGTAATTTGACTAGTTCCCTATCTCCTCGCCGCTCAGTTGGCTGATGACAGCCGGGTGACAGAGCATTGAATATGCAAGACGTCTCTCCCTCTATCCCTTTAAACTCTCCCGTCTAACTTGCTTGTGAGCTCTGTCAGGGCTACCTGTGAGACACACACTCACAAAGAATTTATTCACACACACAGGACTAGGCAAAATTGAAGATTTTCAACCATTTGCATCCTCAGTGAGACATTTTGCCCTCCCAAGATATTGACAAATGAGGCTTGCAGGTTCAGGTCCCTTAGTTTTAAGACCCAGCATTAGCCTCTTTTTTGTTTGTGTTTGTTTGTATCTCTGCTGACAGTTCTTGTTAGCCTGTTGTGCAGATCCTTGCAGCACACTCACAGTGACTTCTCTCAGGCCAGGTGTTATTTTAACACTCACTTCATAAGATGAACGAGGGACATTTTCCTCCTCCTGCTATCTCACGCATCCACATCTCTCCTTCTCTCTCTCTCTCTCATCCTCCAGTCCCATCCCTCCAGTTGGAAAAGCCTGACCCAGTATTACAGTGACATTATGGGGCCACTTACCGCCCTGCTAAAATAAACCCCAGTGAAGGAGCCGTGTGACAGAACGGGGTTACAACGTGCCATCGAGCATATTAATCAAACAAATAAACGAGGAATTTAGACTTAAACAGGGAGGATCTCTCTCTTACCCTCCTATCCCCTCTTGTCTCTTTCTTGTCTTTCTCTCTTGTGTTTGTTCTCGTCTGGAGACACCTGCTGATTAAAACACACAGACATGCATGCACACACATACAAATGCACAAATAGCAGTGCTGTGTGCAGTCACAGGAGACACAGCCTCCAAAGCAGCTTCAGTCAGACCTGTTTGACATCCATGCACTCACTCACATCTTTGATTTGTAGCAGCTGGGACTGCTGAATATTTTGCTTCTTCTCAGACAGCTTGGATTTTGCTTTAAACAGGAGAGTGATCCTATTATCTGGTACCATACATAAGGGATACACCACAATTCTTAATTTTAAAGAATTTCCTCTAATTTTCCCACATTTCATTGCAAATAGTCAACAGATGGTAAAACAGAAAGACCTCTTTGTTATGCTTAAAGACATGAAAGCTGTAGCAAAGCTTATGAACTTAGTTCTCATGTTCCGCTCTGTTGCATGATTTTGTATTGATGCAAAACTTGCAAAGGATAATTACTGTATATTTGCTTTAGTGTGCAGTGAAATCAATCACACACAGCACAATCAAATCACAGGATTTTCACAAGACTTGCTGAAAGGATGAGGTCATCACATAATGATCTCCTAACTGGTTCATCACGTCAGAGGGTTGGCATCAAACATCAAGGTCTGCCCATAGCTCTGCCCTTGACAGGCCTCCAGAGGGCTGGCCAATAAGAGGAAAGAGGATTATTGGAGCTGAGAGCCTTAAAGAGACAGCAGCTCAATTAAAGTGTTTCAGACAGAGGCTGAAATATAGGTTTTCTAAAATACCAGTGTGAGAAAAAAGGGGATTTTTTTTATTTATCTATTTTGGAGCTTTAAATCATCTAATGCTACTCCAGGGGTACCAGAGGGACACACTGCAAGCCATAAAAAGCACAATACCCTGTCTTTAAAAACCATGTGTTTTCACTGTACTGTAGGTGTGAGTATCTTGTGTTGAAAAGTTGCTTCTTGAGTGAGGTTTAATCACTGACTATTTGTTATCGTGATCTTCATCACACTTTAACAAACTCTAACAGTCGTGTTTAAGACACATCTCAAGGAGCAGCTGTAGTGACTATTAAAGTGAGCAGTGCATCAGAGTCCCCAAAAAAAGTCCTGATCTGTGTTCAAAAACATGCCAACAGCATTCAAAGTTGGTCACTAATCACTCTCACCCTTAAGGACATGGTGCTATCATGTGTCTGAGCCTTGTCAACACACAGTCCGTTATGAGCTGGAGTGATATGTGTGAAAAATCAAATGCATTTTAATCACATCTTTTTTTATAAATGGGATATCAACTGCATAAGGAAAAATACATTTTAATGTAAATACTACTACAAAAGGGCAGGTCTAAAAAGTTTAATTCTGTTATCAGGACAATCACAACTCCCCCCAAAGGTTTGTGCATTCCCTTCACCCCAAAATCAGATATTATCCACAACCACTTGTGTTATCTATTTAAAAGAACCACAATTTGTTGAAATGCAAGTAAATTTATTACAGTAATGACAAAACGTCTTTTTGACTTGCAATACAGAAGTATAACTGTGTTGTAGTAAAGTCACCTTCCTTAAGACTTCCTTTGCACAGCAAATTATTTTCTTGTTTATTAAAAAAAATAATAACCACAGATAGCTCTTGCAAACATCTGATCAATGTAACACCTTGTTTCTTGCGTTACATTCTGGTAACCACAGCGATCACTGTGAGTCCCGTTTAGCATGCAGGAAACATGTTGATTAATCTTGACGGTGACAGCGCCACTCTCCGTGTGGACAGCTCCACATTGATCCGTAATGAAGCCATTGAGCCGTATGACGAATGGAGGTGAAGGAAATGTGAGCACATGATGAATGAAATAATTAATTAAGTAATTAGATTGACTTAATTATTTATTTCTGAATCCTTGAAGTCAGAGAAAAGTTTGATTACACATTTTAATAACGTGGGTGCAATGAGGTGAGCTCTGTGCTGATTTTGATTCTCAATCTGTATTGCTCATGGAGACGGATTAAAAGTTAAGGAATGAACAAGAATCTTTTATTTAAGTCTATGCCAAACGTACTCTGCAATTCTTTGACGTGTTTTCATGAAAAGAACTGGGAGGTTTGTTCCAGAGTCCTGTGAAGACCTTTTTATTATTATTAAGGTGATCAGATTAATGAACCTCCACTGGGAGTCTTTCTCCTGTCCAACTCAAGCCAAGCATAATTGTTTCATATTGTTAATAATATTGATGATTAACTTCATAAATGAAGAGTGAATTCTGTGATCCTGTTCCCACATGTAACTCCCTTCATGTCTGGAAATAGATCCTGATTCCATGTGGATTTTTCCATCTGCTGCCTGCTGTTGCAGGGTGTGTGGGATGTTTCCTGGACCTTCTGTCAGGACTGTGAGCTGTTCCAGAGAAAACATGGAATAACTTTGGATCTTCTTCTGAAAGGCTCAATAAGTTTATGAGTTCATCATAATGTGGCATTAGAGCTTTAACTTTACACCAGCTCAAGTAAAAATCTCCCTCAGATTTCCCAAAACTTACATCATAAAGAAGTTGATAATGTGGTTGTCCTGGTGACCTGAAATGTACTGTAACCTCACGCCACAGAAGCTCACAAATGATGCAAAAACTATTTACTTCATTTCTGCAAATCTCTATCCCTCATTTCCTCTTTCAGCTTCTCATCACTCTTCCTTTATGTACCAAAAACAATTAGGTATAACAGTCAAAATCACAGATTTTATCCTGGAAAGGGGCTGCTGAGAGTGTGTGTGTTCCCAATAGGCGTTTCTAGACCATTTGGGGGCTACTGAAGCGCCCCTGAATTGAATCCCAGCAACCCTAAAATCTGGGAGATTTTTTTATTTTCTTTTACTGTTAATCCTTTTGTTAAAAAACTAGAAAAGTGTCAAAACTATATATAAAAAAACTTGGTTGAAAAGTGATATTTTAACAACAAAATAATAATAATAAATAAATAAATAAATCAATAAATAAAACAGCAGCAACCCCCCATGCCACAAAATGATTTGATCCATCCCTCCCACCTTTCAGACTTGGTTTCTGAGCCTCAGTACTCTGCTGAGAGCAATGCGCTGCCTTCCAGAGTGGGTGTTATGCTGTAGTGGTGAAAGTGCCTGGCTTAAACCAAACCTTTACCACTGAATACCAACACAATATTAACATTACCAGTCCTCATTTTTTTACTGCATTTCATTGTCAGTTACTGTTTATGTTGGTAGGCAGGAGTTAGATGATATTTTCTTTTTCTAGCTGTTTCTAGCAGGGTATTATTATTATTATTATTATTATTATTATTATTATTATTATTATTATTATTATTTAGTTATTTGGTTGTTTTATAGATTTCGAACACTTTTTTTCAAGTTTATTTTTATTCATGTATTTGTATTATATAATACAGACAAGAAGGAAAAGGGCGGAGACAAACATTGAAAAAGTCCATTTCTATTAATGTGTTTGACATATTTTTCATTGTACGTCAAATAAAAATCCACAAATAAATCCAAGGTCCATTTTTGGTATTTGTGGGACTCACCTTAGGGGGCTGGTTTACGCCAGAAACCTTCACACCGTTTATGTGTACGCTTAGGAGCTCAGTTCAAAATAAGTTGTCTTCCCTGAAAATCAGGGTTACAATATGTTTCTTTTATGATTCCAGTCCATTCCTCTTTTGCTGTGGCTCAGCATTTAAATAACCTTTATCAGCTTTGATTCTTTAGTCACACACTTTCCCCAAAAGTGTCATGCTATTTTTTCACAAATGTAGGAATGAAATTGTGTCAAAATGTACAAAACATTGAAATTTTCTTGCCTGGCTGGGCAGTTCTCTGGGTGTTCAGCACCCCTTAACCTCTGATCCTAAAATCGTCCTGGTATATGTACCAAACACATCAGAGCTTTTCACAAATGCCCCAGTAAAAGCTGGGTAATTCAACTTTATCAATTCCAATTCAGATTCCTATTCTATTCCTAGCACGGTATGGATGACCAATATGCCCACACCCTAAAAAGACAACTGTCTCAGCAAGTCTAGTAAGCATTAAGGAATCATTTGTCTTCTTTTCCTTAAAGTAGTGTTGAATGAAGCACTGTCAACAGTAAGTGTATTATCCAAAGGGGTACTGGTCAGCTCAGCCCCTAGCTAGGTTAACTATGGCAGAAGAGATGAGTTTTATCCATAGACTGTATAATTAATGGAAGTAGTCTCCGCAACGTCACCCGTCTGTTTCTGAAATGGATTTTTGAAGCAAAACGGCTGGCGCAGCCATATTGGAAATGAGGCGGGCTGTGAGTCTCCACAGTAACAGCCATAGGGCACCCGGCAATCACATGAGCTGAGCTGTGCTCCTAATTGGATGAACTGGTGATCTTAATATTGTCTAAATTGCCGAGTTACAAAAAATTCACCTGTACAGTGCGAACCAATAGTGAAATTAATGACTCAGGAGACATTCTTTGTACCAGGCTGTAAATGTGCTTATTTTGGCTGCGAAAACAGCTTTTTTTGGCTTTGTGTGTACATGACTTTCGGTACTTCCGGAGCCAGCCTCAAGCGAACACTCGAGGAACAGCAGACTTTAGCACATCCGCACTGTCTCATAATTTCAGACCAGAGATTGCCGCTTGGTCTTATCAAATAATTTAGCTTAAATCAGTGTTTCTCAAATTGCGGTCCGCCAGCACCTCCTAGTGGTCCGCCTTGACAGTGAGTAACTTTTTATTTTATTTTTTTAATGGAACATTACAAAAAAAAAGAAGACAAGTTCACTGGGACTAACAAAATTTTCCTTTAACTCCACCCCAGAGAAAACGGTCAAGCTAATGTTACTCAATTAACAAGCCTACAGGCAAAATCATCATGTATTGGTGGCTTGAGACGAGGACAGTAAAAAAAAAAAAAAAGTCAAATGAGGAAGAGAAAACCACCAACACCAGCCAAGAGAAAGTGCAACAGCAAGATGATTCACCATCACTAGTAGCCAGTACACGTATGATGCCAGTTTGTATTACATCAGTTTGCTATCTGGGCTGTTGTTCTCAGGCTATTCATCTTGGTGGTCCATGAGGTTTTTTGGGGGGATAAGTGGTCCTTGGTCTGAAATAATTTGGGAAACGCTGGTTTAAATAAAGTCTGACCCAAACATGTATGCTGTATTTAGAAAGTTTTCAGCTATTTATTTTGCCTTCATAAACCATTTTGTTAAATACATAATTGGATGCAACATGTGTTTCTACAACTGCTGTCATTTACACCAAATCTTTTCATAAACCAGATTTTATAACTCTTTAAATGTCTTGTTTGCTTTCATTATCTTCCTGTCTTGACTTTATATTCCCATAATGACCACTTAAACAAAAGATTATTGCATGTTATTGTCAGTAAGAGCTAAAACTAAAGCTCTAATTGATAATATGGATCCTCTGACGTTTGTGGATAACGATAACAGCATGCACATATGATACTGTGTGTTTAAATATGTGCTTGGGTGAGCATGTGTTTATATGCAGCGTGTGCAAGTCTCACAGCATCCGATTGGAGATGATTGTGCATCCATCAGGATGCCATTAAGTAGTGGCCAGTGAGAATATGAAACGGCTCTCACTTTGGGGCTATGGTTGATCAATGCTCATAAACATTTAATGTCATAATCAGCCATCGGGCAGCACAATAGCACATCAGCAGTAACAGCTCTGCGACACCAGGACAGAAACACACAAGAGCAAACAGACACACATGCAGAGACTCGCTCTTCAGTGTTAACATTTCTGCTACACTGAATATGTATATTTTATGTATCACAGCCGTGGAGGTGGAAACATACATTAGATATCCCCCCTCACACACCATTAAACAAACACACACCATCAAGCATTTAGGCAGTAAAATTGTGTGTATTCTCAGCTTGATGTTATGCTGTGGCGTGGTCTGGGTGAAGGATGAAAGAGGGAAACATGGGGGAGTCTGCTTGGGGTGAGGAAGGGTAGTATTATCTGGGGAGGGCTTTACAAAGTAAGCCAATTTATACAAGGTATCCCGGCTCGAATTAGCGGCTAATGACTCTATTAGCTTTCATTTTTGCACCAAGGAGATTTGCCTGCATAAATTAGGGCCCGATCATTGGCAAAGTGTCACGGCCAAAGGACAGTTTATAAATACAACAGCCAGGCCCTGTCAGCCGCACCGGGCGCTGATATAGACGTCTCTGCAGACTTTGTCGTTGAGCGCAACAGACTCATGCCAGTCAGACAGTGACAGGGGACCGTGGGGGTCTCAGGGGGAGCTCTCTCACCATCGTCCCTGAAAAGGTCAACTTGACGCGGGCACAGCCCATCGACCTGCCCCCCTGTCGGCTCTGCTGATAAAAATCAGATAAACTTAAGACCACTCATCGATCCAGGCTGTGGAGCCTTAGGCAAATGTTGGCAGAACCCCTTCTCCTCCTCTTCCTCCTTGTCTTTCTCTTCCTTGTCATCCTCCTCTTCCTTCTCTTCCTCCTCCTCCTCCTCTTCCTCCTATTCTTCCTCTTCCTTGTTTGTGCATATGATTACAGAAATTAAATTAGAGCAAGAAATAGAGATGGAAGGGGGTAAATAAAGAAGAAATGGAAAAGAGAGAGATGAAGGCAGAAATTCTTGCATCTCAGAGGAAAGGAAGGGAGGGGGGTGTTATTAAGAGGTGAGAGGAACAGAAGTGGGAGTCGGCACTGTAAGATTAATTGCAGGAATTTGAGCAGAGAGGGAAATTTCATTAACTATGAGAGAGCACTTGTTAGAGCTAAATGGTAAGGGAGAGAAGGGAGATGGAGGAAAGTGAAAACAGCTGGGGAAAAAAAGAGGTTAATGCAACTTGTTACTTTCTTCTGCATTCCTTTCAAAAATCATCACAGGGGCTTCATTTATTCATTTCTTATTGTCTGTGCCTTTTCTGTAGATGTAAAGTCTGAGATGTTTGCAGAAAAAATAGACCTCAGATACAGCAGCTGTGGGAAACAGTGATGGGAGAAGGGGCCCAGCAGCAGGAAGGATACAGAGCCGAGCAGAAGGCCAGGAGTCAAAGTTAGTGAGGAGAGAGCGAGTTCTGCAGACAGACAGAATTAGAGCGAAACTATCAGAGATACAGAGGTGAGGAACATCTGGCTGGCAACCTCAGTAATCAGACCACACATCCTCACAATGTCTCTCTTGCCAGGTTGGGTGTCTGTCTGCTGCCCTCTGCACCCACACTATCTTTACACACTTCCTCCCCCAATCACTTTCTCTAGAGAAACACACACTGTATACACACAAGCATACACACATTCTCTGTCTCTGTGTCTCTCTCCGGAGGATGAACATTACAGCTCAGGGCAGAGAGGTGAAGATAAGGGGACAGGAGTGTGACGCGAGCAGAGGCCTTTATCCAAAGATAACAGTCTTATTAGTGTGTGTGTGTGTGTGTGTGTGTGTGTGTGTGTGTGTGTGTGTGTGTGTGTGTGTGTGTGTGTGTGTGTGTGTGTGTAAGTGTGTGTAAGTGTGTGTGTGTAAGTGTGTAAGTGTGTGTAAGTGTGTGTAAGTGTATGCGTCTATGTGAGGCCTGTTGTCGTCAGGGTGTAAGTGGGAATGATGAGGGTAACCCCGTTATCAGCTCTGTCTATGTCAGCACCTCCATCTGCCATCGGTCCCCCTGCCAGTGTGTGTGTGTGTGTGTGTGTGTACAGGGCTAGAGTTGTCTGGTGAGCAGGAAGTGCAGTCTGGGTCAGACTGGTGACACATACGGTGCAGCCTTTAGTCTTGTCTTACACTGCTGCTACATTTATGCATGCGTACCTGCATGCATGCTTGTGTGTGTGTTTGTAATCATTAGTTTCACTGGTACAATAAAGTGGTTAAAAACTTTCTAAGAGGTAAAATACATCTCTTAATTCAACTATAAACACTTCCCCGCAGCCTGTTGGCTAATTAAACAATTACTTTTTAGCTTGAATTTGTAGAATTGCTAATTACAGTAACAGAAATCTCCTTTTCCCCAATTTAATTTGATGTTTTGCTAACTTAGAAGTACAAAAGGGGCCAAATCAGAGGAGTTTAGCAGCAAAGGAGTTGAGATTGAGTTATGGGATGAGCCCTTGATCTACAGTTTTAGTCCTCTGCTGCCAACTAGTGATGGAAATATGGAACTACAGAAATTCACATCCAATTCGAGTAGCCTCTTCTACTCTTTGATTTCTCTGGCAGTGAGAATGCTATCAGTACCACTGTGAATATAAAGCGAAATAAATATCTTCTGTCTGTAGTATCCAGAGCTTGTGAGAATTCTGAATTTGTTTTAGGATGTCACTTGTCCTGAAACGTATCTGTTTTCTCTTAGTAGAGTCTTTATAAAGCATTAAATTTGATTTCTTAAGTATTTGTCAATGATTTATAGAGGAAAAAGTAGAGACAGTTTCCTCTGAATTTATGAAATGATCTAAATATTTTCTGTTTATTTAAAAGAAGTGAAGTCCATTATTTTACCAGAGCAATATTAAGAAAGCTAAAGCTGTTTCTTTGCCTGCAGGAACACCAAACTCATCAAGTCTGCAGTCTTCTGGATTCTGCTTCACGTGATTTTTCAAAGAATGCAAATATTTTCTTTTCACTCTGCGGGAGAGTTCAACTAGAGCTCTCTGATAACATATGGTGCTCATTTTTTAAAATGTCACTCTGGCACTTACCCCTCTAATTGTAGTGTAATGGTTTGGCATTCACTGCTAAAGCATATTGTATCCATATCAGATATATCTATCTGACTACAGGACATCATCGCTAGACTCTAGCTTGATTTTATGCATCCTCACAAACTACAACCTTACCAACCACGATACTGTTTTAACTGAAGACATTCTACTTTTTTCTATTCATATATACCACAAAAGCACCTTGGAGGCAACACAAAAAAGTAGACTTTATCATTCTGAATGTATGTGATGTGGAAGCATGATTCATGTGGACAAATTGTGAGATAACTCATAGTAGATGGGTCATTATGATTACACAGAGTGCTCCCTGCTGGCCATTATCATTCAAGTGCATCTTTACACTGAAGGACACAGCAAACCCTGTTTGGCTCTGAAGCTGTGATATAATTTGTGGGTTTGAGTGTGTGTGTGTGTGTGTGGGGGGGGGGGGGGTGGCTTGGATGGAGACAAACCTTTTTTTTTTTTTTTTTTTTTAAAGAAACATGGAACAGGTGCACTTATTATAGCAAAGTGAGTTTTTAAGGACACTTCGATCAACAGTGCATAAACACTGAAGTAAGTCCATCTAGCAGTGTGTGTCTCTATTTGTGTGTGTGTGTCTGTGTTTAACCATGAAAGCTGCAGAACTCTATTTAATCATAACTTGCAGTGGACAGTAAAAGATGCAAATAGGCTCGATAAAATATCTGATATTTTTTTAAATCTAATATGTAAGATTCAGTGTGCGGCTTCTCAACATAAGGCTGCAGTAAATGGCTGCTGGATTTATCTGTCACCATAACCTGACCATAAGGTTAAGTGTTCCTAATAGTTATAAATGAAAGGCGGACCGTTACTTTTGTTTATTGGCATGCTTTCTTTTAAGGTCCCCTCACTGATTCCAGTAATATAACATGTCGCTCTCACCGCGCTGCAGAATGAGATTAGACTCTGACATGGGCCCCGCATCATCTGCAAGACGAGCCCGCTCCGTGAACTCTTCACCGGGGCACGGCACGGCAAGGCACGGCGGCGAGACGACGCGCGGCGGTGGAATATTCATGCAGGGAGGACGGAAGGCAGGCAGGCATGAGGAGAAGCACATGCTGCGCGTTCCCTGGCTCTCAATACAACCTCAAACAAAAGATTACTCATTCAAGGGCGCCATCTAACGACGGAAAAATGCAACAACATCTTCTGAGGTGAGCGTATACCTCCAAGAAACAGACTAAATCCTATAGTGGTGGCAGCTCTGAATATCACTATAATAGTGTTATTACATGTTCTTGTTATATCCTTACGAATACTTACAACACTAGAAGACATTATTATCTGAAATAAGATTCATTTCAGCTAAAAACAAACACGTTCACTGTGTCTATACTCCCAGAGATATGGGGATTATTTTCCAGTTTATAGACAAAGGAAAGTATTTTAATTTGTAATTGTGAACTGGATTTGTGTATTCTTTTAGTGTAGTGTGTGCACTGTAGTGTTACAGGAATTTACAGAATATTAACAGACATTGTGTTTTGTATTACATTTCCCACTGAGAAACAGAACTGAAAGTATAAAATGGTTCAGGCGGCTCAAAAATGATTTTAAAGCTCATTTTTGTAACTAGGATAGGTTGCATTCTCCCAATAAAAATACAATTAAGCATATATAACTTTTGGCCAGCATTTTTTGTGTGCCACGGTGTCTTATATCTCCCGTGTTCTAAATTCCCTTTAATTTTTTCAACAGTTTTATTTTGGTATTTTGAATCATATCTAAATTATAATGAAACAGGACATCCAGTAGACAAAGCAGTTTATCTTGTCTATTTGATGATCTTGTCCTGCAAATGTTTACAGTATGTAGTGTAAAAAAAAAAACAACAATAACAACAACAACAAAAAACATATCCCTCATGAATCTTCACCTCAGAAGAAGTACAAATGTGTGTGATTTGTGTTTTTGTCCGATGCAGACCCCTGGGCAGCATTGCTGATTAAAAACTATTTAAAAGAAATCATGGATCATCTCCCTGGTTATCTGTTTTGCTTTTGTAGCTCATTTAGATGCACCACTATTATTCTTAAGTCTGTTTCATGACCAGCCAAAAGCTCCATACCGGAACTTTAAATGGCCGCATTTGCAGCAGAAATATCCTGTGAGTGTAGAGGTTTGATCTCAGACGCAGACATAAAACGAAAACACAATCTGCCAACTCTCTAGCTTTGAATGAGACAATGATGAAAAATGATGAAAATACATGGTATTAAATTTCACCTAATAGCAAAAAAAATACCTATTCTACTTATTCAAACTTATTAAGAGTTATTTAGACTGTTTAAAAGAGAAATGTGATTGATGCTTGTAAAAGTAATCTGATAGATAGATAGATAGATAGATAGATAGATAGATAGATAGATAGATAGATAGATAGATAGATAGATAGATAGATAGATAGATAGATAGAAAGAAAGAAAGAAAGAAAGAAAGAAAGAAAGAAAGATATTTTACATGTATACATACAGCACATTTAAAACAGAGTGAGCTGCAGTAGTAAAAGATAAAAGAGACACAAGGCCACTTTATAGGCTTAGTTTTATTGCTCTCGCTTAGGACTCATATCCTGGGTTTAACAGGGCCAAAGGCAAAAGGTTTTAAGTATGTTAGTGGTGTGTGTGTGTGTGTGTGTGTGTGTGTGTGTGTGTGTGTGTGTGTGTGTGTGTGTGTGTGTGTGTGTGTGTGTGTGTGTGTGTAAGAGAGAGAGAGAGGGGGGGGGGGGGGGGGGGGCAGGATAAGTGGGGGGTCCCTGCCTGTTGAGGATTTCACTTGTAGGCCAAGGCCACATTAAGCTGGACTGAGTTGAACAAGCTAATGGTAGCCAAAGAGAGTGTCAGGGTCGACTTTATGTAATAAGAGAAGAGCAGTTACAAGTTATTTTCCAGCATGAGTTTTCCTGATATTGAATGCAATAACTGTTACTTCTTCACCCATCTAGGGTATAAACAACATCTCATGGAGTAAACGGTCACTTCTGTCTCAGTCTGCTCTAGTCATTCACACAATTCTTGTAACCAGTTCTACATCCCAATATTTACATATCTTGTTAATAGTGCAACAGATTGTGTTTCCCAGATGGCCTGAGATGCATCTTTGCACCGGGTCATTTTACAGTTTGTTTATAATGTTAGCAAACAAAAGTCTCCTTCCTGTTATTCAATCCAGCTGAGAATGGAAACATGCACTTTAAAGATAGTGAGGCTAAATCACTGCTTTGTTTTCATTTTGCTTACACTAAAGTCTGACTGCAGTCAAGAAGGGTCTGTTTCACAGAACTACTGTAGAGTTTGCAAAGCCTTTTGGTAGTCATGAGGAGTTACCTTGAGCTACAGTTTTAATGCTTTTTTATGGTCATAAGCAATCTTTTATATTCCTTTCAAATGCTGAGAACTCTTTATAGTTTTCAGATTTACATACAGGGTTTTAGCAGGTCAATCCTTTGACTATATTTTTCTCTGCATATTGCTGTTACCATGAGGTCAAAGTGCAAACTGAAAATAACTTTGTACAAAGCGTGGTGGGAAGGGCAGCATGTAAATCATACAGACAAGAGGTCGGATTTGGCTCTGAGCATTTTAGCTTTTATGATCAAACTAAAAACCAGAAACTCTGGTCTGGAAAATATTTTCCCTCTTTATGCTGGAATTAAGAGATGTACGTGAGACAGTTTATACTGAGCTTAAACTGTGCTGCACTGAAACTCTTATAATATCAGTTTTAAGCAATGATTAGGGCAAAGGAGTGAAGCTATGCTCCCTCTGTATACTTCTGTTGCATTTATTTTTACTAGATGTTTCATGCATGCAGTAATTCTCTGTTTTTCACACACCAACATATACACTGTATATTTTATGAAAACAAACTGGTTTATTTGAAGAAGGTTTATTTATATAAAAAAGGGAAACATTCAAGTGGACTCGTGACTGTTGTGATGATAATTGTGGCAGAGAAATTTCTCTTCTTTTAAGATTTATCTTTGTTATCAAATCAGAAATTCAGTTCATGATGTCTAAATTGGCTTTTCAATGATAGATATATGATCATTGTCAGAGAACAAAAGCACAGGTATCAATTTATAATAATAATGTTACATCTGTTGTGTCTAAGCAGCTCTGTATGCATTGTCAGTGTGACAGCCTAAAGAAAAACCAGCACACTGAAACTGAAGCCGTTAAAAAGAACCAGCCGTCACTGATTGAATTACAAGCATCTCTGCTCCTTGTGTGCCATATCAAAATGTCTTCAGAGAAGAAGAAAACGAGCAGGTAATGAAAATGGGTAATAAAATAAGATGAATAGAATAATTAAATCGATGAAAATAAAGTTGTTTCAAATGCAGGTCTGTGTATTTAAACTTCTTAAATTGATTAAAGAAAACTAAGATTGGATAAGGTTTACTGCATTTACATTTTTGACGCTGTACCACACTTTGACCTGTAGATGGCAGTAGAACACAAACAGTGGCTGCCTCCGTTTCGTCACACAGAACAGTTGGTCTGACTTCACGTTGAGGGGATAGCGGTTAGATAGAGTTTTACTGTGAGTTAATTTCGCATTCATATAGCATTTTGATCTACTTGACATCATTGTATTTTTAATACTGAAAGAGTTAAACCTTTAATATTTAATTGGAAGGAATAAAAACTTTTATGAGGTATTTTGTTTTGTCAGACATTTCCCAGGTCCCAGCTATTTTTTCTTCAACAGTGGAACACAGGCCTGCTAAAGATGCTTTTAAAGGGGCTCAACTCAACCAAAGCGTGTTAAGTGTCTATAAAGTGTTTACTCTGCGTTAATGTAACTCGTTGGTTTATGATAACATTACACAGGCGTGTTGTTCATCAATTTATCTCTGCCTCGCTTTGTGTTACAAATTGATCCCATCTAATTCTATTACAAGCAGCACAACCTGCATCCGCGGCATCATCTACATATAAAACTATAATTGACAATATTCTCGGATGCCGACGTGTGAGGGCGAGTTAAATGCAACGTAGAGGCAGACTGTAATTAATATGGACTGTTTACGGCGTCGGCGAAGCCACGTTGGTTAATGGTGTTGTTTATTGTGTTGCAGGCGCCGCGCGCTTCCGGTGTATCAATCCTCGTGTCAGTGCCCAGGCCCCGGTGTCGTCGAGGACTGATGGCCGCGCGGTGATTATAAAGGAATAAAGGGACGTAATGAAGTGCTTCCCGCCCCGTCATTTTCGCGTGGCCGGCTGCTGTCATCCACATCATCCACCTCCACGCTGCTTCGCTCTTCATTCCTCCTCCCCCTCTCCATCCTACCCTCCCTCCACAGCTATGTGCTTTCAAACCTAAGTTCAAACAAAGTTAAATCTTCTAAAATGGTCGTTACTCGTCTATGTAACAGCATATACTGTTTTTGTCTCATCTGAATGACTGCTCTGCTAAAGCTAAGTGTTAGCATGTCTGTATTTCTCTGATTTGGTGTGTGCACGTGGCTTTGTGGTGCATTTGTGGTTTGTACGTTCATAAGAGACAGAGAAAGAGAGAGACTAATGGAACAGGTTGGTGGTGATTAATTGGAGAAATAGAGAGTTGATTGTAGTAATTAAACAAAACAAGGTAAAGCAAACGACTGGGCTGCCATCTGGGCCCGCAGGCTGAGAGCACACGCATTTACCCACTGCCAAGCACACCATTTATTTACCCATATAAAGATGCTAGGGGACCGTCTGTGGGTTCGCTGTGCACATTTGTGATTGTGTGTGTGTGTTGTTTTTGTCAGCGAGAAAGCCGTTTTATTCATCATATGGCCATGTTTGCACATGCAAATGTAAACTAATGTTTTGATTTAGGGGGGCTTGACGTCTTTGGTGTCTCGTATGGCATTGCAGGATGTTTGAGTGAATGTGCCAAAGTTTTTTTTTTTGTTTTTTTTTCTGTATGTTCAGTGTCAACTTTATATTTGCATCTGTGATGGTAGAGATATCCATCCAGTGTCACTCTGCTGATCATAGCTGCTGTTTTGGTGGATAAACACCACAATCAAGCAGCGCTGGCAAGGAGAGTAAATGTGCAGAGAACCATAGCCGAGACATGGATGGCACCACGTTAATTAACACACACACACACACACACACACACACACACGCACACACACACACACACACACACACACACACACAGAGAGTCCAGGTACACACACACCCACATACACATAGCCAAATGAACTCAGATGCAAATGCTCTCACACAGACACACAAAACCACGCAGACATCTTGCCTCCACACTCACTCTCAGGCTGTGTGTTATTTTTGAAGTCAGTCAAGCGTCGGCCAAATCTGCTCTCTTCATTTTGTGGGGCGCTTCAGACAGAAAGCTGTGAGAGGCTGGTGTGCGCAGATGAAATTGCTTACATTATATGCTGCAATGTTTTTCCAATGGGCTGGAACATATTAAGCTGAAAATGAATAGCAGGTCTTCTCGGCACCATGTTGAGCGGCAGCTAAGCCTTCACTTCCCCTTCTCCGAGTGCTCCATCATAACGACAGCTGTCACTTTTATCGCGCGTGTGTGCGTCTGCGTGGGTGCATATACTGTGTTTGGACCATATGTTTGAATTTATCTGTATGCATGTGTGCATTTATTTGAGTGTGTGTGCATGCTACTGTGTAGGCTGTGTGCAGTGGCCCTCCATAGCAGGTCATGTGTTGAGACAAAGGATCACATCTGCCTGACTCCCACTGGAGGGGAAGCCATGCACGCCTATTTGTTTTAGTGCTGCTTGTACAAAGCAGGAAGATGTTCGAATGATGCCCATGCAGATGATTATCATAAATATGACATCTTTTATAGACCCCAGCAGGAACACAGTGTATGCATCCGAGCATATGCATTTGTTAGGATGTGTGTATTGAGGTACGTTTGTGTTCTCTGTGTGTTCTTGTATGCATATTTATGCCTGTGTGTGCATGTTTGCTTGTGTGTGTGTGTGTGTGTGTGTGTGTGTGTGTGTGTGTGTGTGTGTGTGTGTGTGTGTGTGTGTATGCGTGTGTGTGTGTGTTTGTGTGTGTGTGTGTCAGGCAGTGGCTCATTGGTATGCTGAGTGTCTCTGGTTCCCCTGTGGTGCTGGGTGGGATAGGAAGCATCTGTCACCTCTGCAGAGATCCAGCATGCTGCCGACTTAACCCTTAAAGCACTGTATCACCTAAGGGCTGCTATCTGAAAGAGAGAGAGAGAGAAAGGGGGAGAGAGAGAGAGAGAGAGAGCGAGAGGGAGAGCAAGGCAAAGGGAGATAGAGATAGATTTCTATTGGCAGAGCCCCCCACATGGGAGGGTCTGATGTTAAGAATTTGCCTTGATTTATAAATTCGAGGGAGGAGCAAATGCAGATAGACATGACCTATCCCGGTATGAGGAGGAGCTTGGTTGCCCAGCAACCTCTCACCTGACAACTGATTGGAGGACTAAGAAAATTGCTGACATATTGCTTTCCCCCTTCATCTCTATTCCCCCTACTTAGATTTGTTGTTGCTTGTGAGGGGCAGTCACTCAAAGGGACAGCAACACATGTGGCCAGTGGAAATATTTGCACCTGTGCTTTTCCCTATAAAGCCTGTTCGCTCTTAAGTTTTTTTTTTTTTTTTTTTTTTTTTTTTTTAAATCACCTTTTTTTACCACAGCATAATAGCATAACTGCCTAATTTATATTTCAGAGTTTTCAGAAAAGAAGAAAAAACACAATTTTTATGTTGTTGTTTTTTTTAATACTATTTATAATATTAGGTTTACTTTGTTAGCTAGTTGGGATATGCAAGCACAAAGAAGTTTAAGTTTGGTTTTGTGGCATCATGTTGGGTCTTTGGGGAGAAATGACAATATTTGGATAAGATCACGGAAATGTGGACGAGCATGAGGTTGGCAAAAGGCATGTTAAAGGATAATTGAACGACAGTAAATGATGAAATAGTTAAGAAAAATGCCTCTGTCAGATTGAAGTTTTTTGTTTGGGGGTGGCTGAAAAGAGCTGGACTGAAAATACTAACAGATTTTATGTTGTAAGTACAGTACCACTTGAACGCACATGTATTGAGTGGAGGAGGAAGATGCAGGTGATTGAAACAATCAGGGTTACTTATCAAACTTTTCTTCTTTTTACTATATCTGGCATCTTCCAACCAGTGAAAAAAAAATAACCCTGAGTCCAACTCAGATGCCACCTCAGAAAATCAGAATGCGAGAACCACTGAGTAATAAGACAATGATGAGGCGCTAATACCTGCCTATCACTTTGCTCATGCTAGAAATGTCCTTGCAGTGAATTCCTGAGAAGATACCTGCTGCATACACATGAGTTCACCTAGTCTTTCCCCCAAAATGACACAAGGGGGCTTGTGGGGAATATTCTGTGTGGAAAAATGTGGCTTTTTGTGTTCACGCATACAGCTCACCTTGGTAATTCAGGTAGTTTACAAGAAATTTTAGTGTGTCTGAAAAGGGCTCATGAGAACGTGAATTCCATGGATCAAGAGTAAAGACAGCTTAACTACAAAATGTATCTTTTGAGAAAAAAAGATAGACCTGAATTTTCTGTCTGGCCTCACACCAGGATCATCAGTTCTGTTTGTAAGAAGACCATGAACTGGCAAGTGTTGGAGGTAACAATAACAGCACTGGACGGGTTCTTTTGTCTTTGACAGGAGTTGTGGTTTGAGCGTGTTTAATTGTTAATCCTTAATGAACCAAAGTGTTATACAGGTTCTCTCTGCTTGCTGTAGGGGCACCTCAGATGGACACTTTCTGGACTTGTTGATTTTGATTTTCGTAAATGACAACAAAAAAATGACAACACGATTCTATTGAATATATATATATATGTGTATATATATATATATATATATATACTATGTGTGTGTGAAGACAATAAAAGAAAATATAAAGAAAGAACCATTATAAACATATCAATGAATTATCATTCTTGTATGCAAGTCCTGTGTGTGTGTGTGTGTGTGTGTGTGTGTGTGTGTGTGTGTGTGTGTGTGTGTGTGTGTGTGACCATGTCCTCCGGGTGTCATTGAGCTCTGGTATAAATCAGCTGGGTGTGCGAGCGTAGGGCTGCTGCAGTAAATTAGCCAGGTTTTAATTGTGTCTGTAATAGATGACTATAATTAGTCAAGGCTCTTTCTCAGCTTCTCCTGGCCTGACATAATCTTCTTCTAACCAAACTACGCATCCCTTCATCTCTCCATCCTTCATCCCTCTGTAGCCTGCGGGAACAGGAGGGATCTTCTGTTTCTCCCAGGATCCCCCTCTCTGACAGCTTCTCGGAGAACCCCACCGGAGGAAGGCCCTCTTCTTTCATCCATCTAAAGACTCCTCTTACCCCCCTTCAGCACAGCTCATCATGAAATCCTGTGCCCTGGAAGATAATTACATTTTTAAGGTAACTATCAATCAAAAATGGCTTGTTATGTATTTCAGACAGTTGCAGGTTCAGATATAGGAGGTAGAGAGACAAGCAAATAAGCACAGCCTAAAACGGCAGTTGCAGTTGTATAGATGTGTTTTCTGAAGGGTTTCTGGAAGTCTGGGAAACAAAGTCTTCCTGTTAGCCATTCAGAATTATTTTAAATAAAATGTAATACTTGATATTTGTTTCCTATGTTATCAAAGAGACCTTCCTGCTCTCAAGATGCTGTTTCTGCAGAACACTGGACTTAGTAACAGCAACTTGGCCAATTGCCCCACAACTTTTCTGCAACTTCAACCTATTTTCCCATTGGACATGAACATATGTCACCAAATTAATTTGATTGGTAATACAACATGACCCCCTTAAGGCCACAATGGTGCATAGACATCTTTGTGAATGGTTTATCATGCCCTCGTGCTTTAAACTTACTCTTCCCGAAGTCCAAAATCTGATCAGCTAAAATCCTCAACCTTGATTGAGCACACTTATATTGAAACCAACTATTTTAGTCATGCTTAAACAGGCTGCTTGCAGCTTTTATTCATTCATTTTCTATACCACTTATCCTGCTCAGGATTGCAGGTGGCTGGAGTCTATCCCAGCTGTCTCAGGGTAAGAGGCAGGGTACATCCTGGACTAGTCACCAGTCAATCACAGGGCTGACACACAGAGACAGACAACCTTTCACGCTCACAGTCACACCTACGAGCAATTTTAGAATCACCACTCAACCTAGTGAGTATGTTTTTGGACTTTGGGAGGAAGCCGGAGTACCCGGAAAGAACCCATGCATGCACGGGGAGAACATGCAAACTCCACGCAGAAAGGCCACTAGGCAGAGTGGGATTCAGTCTTGTGACCTTGCTGCAGCGTTCAGCCCAGCTTTTATTCATTTCAGAGAAAAAACATTTTCTTCTGTTGGTGATACATGTTGACATTGGACAAACTTCTTTTTATGCCCTCAAGATCTGAATGTTACCACTCTGTTAAAGGCACAGTTGGTAGTCAAGGAAAACTAGCATGAATTTTGAATGTACACTGTTCAAAAAATAAAGGGAACACTTAAACAACACAGTTTAACTCCAAGTCAATCACACTTCTGTGAAATCAAACTGTCCACTTAGGAAGCAACACTGATTGACAATCAGTTTCACATGCTGTTGTGCAAATGGAATAGACAACAGGTGGAAATATAGGCAATTAGCAAGACACCCCCAATAAAGGAGTAGTTCTGCAGGTGGTGACCACGGACTCTGATTTCTGGCTGATGTTTGGTCACTTTTGAATGCTGGCGGTGCTTTCACTCTAGTGATAGCATGAGACGGAGTCTACAACCCACACAAGTGGCTCAGGTAGTGCAGCTCATCCAGGCACATCAATGCGAGCTGTAGCAAGAAGGTTTGCTGTGTATGTCAGCGTAGTGTCCAGAGCATAGAGGCGCTACCAGGAGACAGACCAGTACATCAGGAGATGTGGAGGAAGGCAACAACCCAGCAGTGGGACCGCTATCTCCTCCTTTGTGCAAGGAGGAACAGGAGGAGCACTGCCAGAGCCCTGCAAAATGACCTCCAGCAGGCCACAGATGTGCATGTGTCTGCTCAAATGATCAGAAACAGACTCCATGAGGGCTGTATGAGGGCCCAACGTCCACAGTTGGGGGTTGTGCTTACAGCCCAGCACCATGCAGGATGTTTGGCATTTGCCAGAGAACACCAAGATTGGCAAATTCGCCACTGATGCCCTGTGCTCTTCACAGATGAAAGCAGGGTCACACTGAGCACAAGTGACAGACGTGACAGAGTCTTGAGACGCCGTGGAGAATGTTCTGCTGCCTGCAACATCCTCCAGCATGACCGGTTTGGCAGTGGGTCAGTAATGGTGTGGGGTGGCAATTCTTTGGGGGGCCGCACAGCCCTCCATGTGCTTGCCAGAGGTAGCATGACTGCCATTAGGTACTGAGATGAGATCTTCAGACCCCTTGTGAGAGCATATGCTGATGCGGTTGGCCCTGGGTTCACATTCGGAGCTCCTTCGAAACGGCGCCCCGCTCACTGATATGCCACTGATTCAAGATCATATCATTATGTCTGATTCAAAACCACAGACTCAAAACCGGTCCTTAGAACATTGTTTTTGTTTGCACTATGTTGCCAGCAAATGAGGTATAGGTAGTTTTTCTGCCATTCTGCGTACTTGGGTCCCTCTTGGTTATGTGCATTGAAATGGGGCTAGTGTACACCGGCGTAATGTAGAGGCGGGATGCAGGCAGAATGGAAGGATGGGATTTGATTGGTTTAACAAATTGGATGCCAAACGCAAGGATTGACTGGTGTTTTCCCAAGTTTACTCCTGCTGTAGACAGCAGATGTTTTTCACTGTATTTTAAGAACACATCATGCATTAGTTGCCATCGGGACATAAAGATCATTTTAACTAGAATATCAAAAAGTGTATCTAAATCTGATTACCAACACTGCCTTCAAGTCACTTTGTGAAGTTAATTACTATGTGCAAGAATAGTCCCTAATTTTTACCACTCTTGGTCACCCCTATTAAAGTCTCTTCCCCAGTTTGGCCACCCCAGTCAAAAAATTCTAGTTCCATCTCAGTGAAATGATAATTCCCAGTGTCTTATCAGAAGTTTCATACCAGCACACCATCCCACCAAGAAATACCACATTTATTGAACTGAAGACATTTCAGCAGCATTGCACTGGGGCAGCACAATGCAATATTAGCACATTTATAATAATAATAATAATAATAATAATAATAATAATAAAAAAATGTTTATATAGCGCTTTTCAAGGACTCAAAGACGATTTATGGTTTTTAACTGAATTTTTGTACAAATTGTTTGCCATCTTGACATAGAAAAAAACATCACAAATTGCCCTAACTTATTTAAAAAGTTAAAAATCTGGTATTTTTTTGGCCAAAACAGTCATAAAATACAATACTGGTAAAGATTGTTAAGATGTACTTTGAGTTATGCCTTTATTTATCAGATATAAAGTAGCCTCTGGTTACCAACAGAGACTCTCAAAAAATGATCAAACCAAGAAATCTGTCCTCATTATCATTGGAACCTCCATTTTTTGCCAGGCTGGTCTTGTTCATATCTTTTTGTTGTGCTATTAAAGTTTTTCAGTGTTAGCGTGAGCAGTGGAAGGTCTAGTTCAAATGCTGTCATACAAGTATGACATGTTCATCTGCTTAAAATATTAAGAAGGCATCTGACCTCCTGGCTGCTTCAAGTCAACCCATGACAACTGGTGTGTCTTAGTGATGTTCAAAGTCACTGTGAAGAGGCAAGCAGAAACATAGTGATGAATGGAAACAGTCAATCTGACTATTATAGAGATCACACTGCCCCATGTATCAGCAGAGTATTGCAGAGGGACATGAACACATGGATACAGGTATATAGTGCTTATGACTGAGTTGGCATACAGTCATTGCAGAAGTATAAATCAGGCTTTAAGCAATGATCCTAGGTCTCCCGTTTGTCATGATGGGTTGAGAAGGCTGTAGCTTCAAACTGATTTGATCAAAATATTCCCTGACACTTGATTTGATAGGGGAATAAACTTTCAACACATTGTTGCATAAATGTCAGCTGATTCTCTTTTGGGTTTTTTTTGTTTGTTTTTTGTTTGTTTTTAATTTCATGACTCTTAATGTCAGAGTTCATCCAAACCTGTGTGGCACAGCATCTTGTCTCCCAGCTAGTGTGAAAGAAACTTTCTGCACTTCTCTTTACAATGACCTGAACCTTCAAACAACCTAACTGTCAAAAACAGCTGTTTTGAAGGTGATCGTAGACATCGCATGCTGTGCAGTTGAACCTTTGCACACGACTGCACACCTCTCTTAGAACACACAGGGCAGCAGCATCCAGCCCCTGCTTGCTAATTTGTAATGCACCTAATCACCAATGGGTGTAAGTGACAGAGGGGCGGGTCCGATGGGATCTGACAGAGCTGACGGCCCGCAGCTGATAAGTCAGGACAAAACTGAAAAATGTTGCTGCAGGGGGATCCATGCGCTGATTAGGCCTGTGTTCGATTCCTCCGAGTGCCGATTCATCAGTGTCCACCAGCACCCGTTTACCAGCTTCTCGGGTGTCAGCGTGGTCACATCGCTGCCGGGACCTCGCCAATCTCTGTCGCACAGAATCAGCATCCTGCCCTATTCAGTGACACACAAACACACACATACACAGCAGCGCCCCAGTCCTAATCACAACAACAAACATGATAAACTGTGTACACTAACCTCTCGTGTACACGTACAGACCACACACAACTTTAGCTCAAACTGATCACACACACACACACACACACACACACACACACACATAAACATAAACACACACATTAGTCCACTCTGAGACATGACCCCCCTGAAGTGCCTTGGTCACCAATCAGGACCACTTTGTCAAGGCACAGGTAAGCGTGACGACTCTAATCCCTTGGCAATCGGCCGGTCATTCATCACCGCCGAGGGGAGGAGAACGAGAGGGAGAGAGAGAGAAGCCAGAGAGGGAGGAGAGGGTGAAGAAAAGGGGGAGGGTGTCACAGACAGGGGCAACGGTGCAGACAAATGGCCCCAAAAATTCAGTATTAATCAGCAACTGATTTGCTGCCCCTTTAAAGCCAATACCACTTAACGACTGGAGAGAGCGAGAGTAAGAGAGAGAGAGGGATGGAGGGAGGATAAGTGTGAGGAGGAAAACATAAAAAACAAGAACTGAGGAAAAAATAAATGAAGTAATAAAAGAAAGAAGGAGGGAGGTAAAAAAAAGCACCTTATTGGAGTCAACTGGTGGATTAGGTGTGCTTTCTGTGACATAGTAAAATGCTGCGTAAGATGCTGCCCTCACACACACACACACACACACACACACACACACACCGGTAGCCCCTCTGTTGATTTGTCACTGGAGTTGATCAATAGCTGTGATGGAAACAGAATCAGCTCAGATGGATTAAACGTCCCAGTGGCTCTGACGTTATTTTCCCATTAAGAGAAGGCTAATCATTACACACACACACACACACACACACACACACACACACACACACACACACCCACAGGCACACACGCACACACCCAAGTACATACATATACATATGCTGGTACTGGTCCTGCACTGCATGATGCGGTTTCATATCAATAAAGGCACAGATAGTGACATAAAGAGGACTACATGCACATGGTGTGAGTATCAACTGATTCTCTCTCTCTCTCTCATACACACACACACACATACACACACACACACACACATCATGGATGTTAAAGAAGCTGTTAGTAAAGCGATAACAGTGTGACTGTATTGATCCAGCCTTGATCCCCTCTTCCACAAAAGAAACCCTGCTGATCACAAAACTGACACAAAATTATCACTAGTAGCCAAACAGATCATTTCCCAGATCACCACCCATCCTTTATTTAACATGATAAAGAAAAATGAAAAAGAAAAGTTTTTTTTTTGCTTTTTTAAACAAGTTTACGTTTTTGGTGTGGGGAACTCACCTTCCACATTCTCTCTTTTCACATTTTTATAATACAGGTGTAGAACATCAGTTTTTTGACATACATGAAGTAGAAAACAGTGTTGAAGTGCATGTGCATATTTTTAAGGACTTCATTTTTAGTGAATACCATCTACGACCAAGGACGCTGAGATGAAGTGATACATTATACGACATGCGATGCAGAGAGAACACAAGGCAGGAGAGCAAAGTAAGAGGAGGAGAGTGATCGCTCTGCAGGGAGGAAGTCTGAGACCATCTGCTGCTGACTACCTGCTGTTCCTCCTCCTCTCTCTGCTCACCTTCTCTTCCTTCCCCCTCTATAGTTTCCCCTGCAGTCTATGAAGATACTCAGTCAGTTATTGTCAGTGTATACACAACAGGGGCTCCACACAACACAGACCCAAACACATAAAGTAAGAATCCAGTTACATTTTCACCTTTGAAGGCATTTTTTAGACTGCATGCACTTATTCTAAGAGTTACTCCTTGTCCCTGTGGTGCTGCTTTTTGTTTCTTCCACAATATAAACATGCATATGTGACGCTTACACTGGTGCAGAGATTCACAAGGAACACACAAAACATACCAACACACATTGTGAGAGGATCTCTCTAATGGATTCTGAAGATTCCAATTTCCCCTCTGCCACCAAAGACAGAAAACCCTCTGAGCTCAATTACCCCTGTCTCACACACCAGACCAGACCAAATGGGCACGTGCACACACTCGGACACATCTTCACTTGTAATCATAGACATACTCACATATCTGCACACACCTTAAACCGCTGTGACACGCCGAGAATCACACAATCAGAGTCACGCAGGAAAACTGAGAGCAGTATTAGTCTAAGGTGGATTCAATGTGAAAGGAGATAACAGGAAGAGGGAGGGGGTGAAAAAGTGAGGGGGGGGGGGTGAAGTGTGTGTGGTGTTTGGGGGGTCAGGGTGCACAAAAAGCGCTAAGATGGCAGGATAGAGAGAAATATTAGAGGCAGCGGGGGCAAAGAAAGATGTAAAGGAGATGTAAGTGCAGACTGGAGGCCCCTGCTTTTACAGAAGCCACTCTTCCAGAAACCTTATTAAATTCCACAATTAGCTGAACGTCTTGAGCCATAAATAGGCTCACTTTTCCCATTCCGTGATGTCAGTCAGCGAGACCTGGCTTCCACTGTGGGGGGAAACAAAACAATTTAAATTATAGCGAGGCGCTCTCTTTGTCTGGCCACCCTTTTAACGGGATAATTACTAGTCTATTCATTCGCGCTTGGCCAGGGCGATATATCACCTCAGTGCGCAGCAGCCCCGCTCCCTGTGATAAACGTCTTTTACTGGGGGGGAGGAGGAAGAGGAGGGGGTGGGGGGGTAACGTGTGCCCGTTGATATCAGCTCACTGTCTGCCACTTGCTTTCACCAAAAAGCCTCACACGCTGGATTGAATAGCCTCCTGCCAGAATCTGGAGAGCACCGGGAGTGCTGCACTTTGGTTTCCCAGAGTGACACCGACACCCTCCCACGAGACCCAGACGGTGAGGAAATGAGCAAGAAAGAGAGAAAAAAAGAGAGAGGAATGAAAGAGAGAGAGAGGGAAAGGCATCTATTATTCAGCATGGCTCGACCCCTGCATACGTACGCCATTAAAAATAGGAAATCCATAGCGGAGACAAATGGCTTCTAAATGAAGCGCTACAGGAGGAGAGCGGAGATAGGGACCCCTGTCACATGCGCTTTAATTGTCTCCCGGGGCGATAAGGGGATTTATCAAATTCATCGTACCAGTAAGAGCTGTGAGGGCCTAAGACGACGAGCAGCTGGAGAAACAGCGCAGCACGTGTTTGTTCGTTCAAAGATACATGGCGTGAGACGGGATAGGCGAGCAATTAGAGCAATCATAAATTGTACTAAGCTAGCACAGATTCAAAGCTGACTGAGGCATAGGGTTGGTACGACTTAATGCAAGAGATGATCTTTTGAATAAGAGTTGCTCTTATTATGAAGGAAAAAAAGAGCACTGAAACTGGGCAACAGATATTTAACACATGAAAACAGTGCCTCATCCTCTTCTACATGATTGTCTTCAGTAGCAGCAGAAATATTGCCTTGTCATCAGCCAAGCAGCATTCCCCATAAATGGCTCCCAATGTAAGGAAGCCGATAGTATTGACCTTTGAGACATCACAATGCTCCTCCCACAGGAGGGGTCGAGAGGAGCTGCTGAAGGAGAGAAGGCCAGAAGGCTTCTCCAAAGAGTGATCCATTCGTATAAACCAGTGTTCAGGAGGGTTTGTAAAATAGGATGCTTTTGAATTACTCGTGAAAAACACATCAGCTCCACAGAAATGATCTGTCACAGGATGTTACAGAATAAGGTTTTTGATTGGAGGGTGATGGGGACATAATAGGAGCTGCCTGATTGTGCCTCTTGTGCAGCATTGATATCAAACACTGGGACCCCAATAGTACTCCACTGTGGGTGCGGTGTCAAAGCACATGGGGATGATACATGTCTGGACTTTTATTTTTTGACCAAGCGAGGCACAAAGTTGATGCAGGGGTGGCACAATGTACATGTGCTTGTGCGCCCAGATGAATACCATTTATCTACCGAACCAGTTTCCACTCATTATTACCATTACCCAGTTATCATTTGTGTCATTTGTGTTCTTTCTTGTGAATATATATATATATATATATATATATATATATATATATATATATATATATATATATATATATATATATATATATATATATATTTATATATATATATTCTTTAAAAAGTAACAAGGAAGAATGGCAACATTTGTTTTCTTTTGCCTTGATTAGTGATCTAACATAATAAAATAGTAACCTGAACATTCTTACATTAAGATAATTTTGCTGTTTTGATGTAGTTATTCCTCCTGATGAGCACTTGTTTTATAGATGTGTTTCATATTTTGTTTGGTTAAAGCACTGATAAAAGGAAATCTTCTAAATTTAGGTACAAAGAAAACTACCAGCAGTCTTTTTGCAACTCGTACCCCTCCTGGTTCAGCCTTTGCGTGTTGTTATCTTGCAGACTAATGCATTGTTTGTTTTTGTTTCATCATAAGAATTTGTTGGTCTATAAGATATTTGAAAAGTTAACATTGAAAACTTGATCTGTTTTCCAAAACAGCAATAACTTAAGGAACCTGAGTATTTTCTAAGCACAGCCAATAAGATGTTCTCTAACTCATCCACGCTTCCCTTATTTCTATGCATGACAGATTTGCAAGTCGATGTCAGTTCAGTTGTTTGTGAAATGCGCTCGCACACCACACCATAACTCTATGTGCTCATCTAAACAAATGTTGTTTTTCCACAAACAAATTCCTGCTACCACCCTCGTCTTCATTTCCCGTCAACATTAAACAAAGTGGCGTGTACTCTGCTGCTGCCTTTTCAGATAAACATCCAAGACTGAGGCTCTAATTTAGTATCATGCTGTTTTTAGTACAGCTCCTCTGAAACTCACATACATGCTTCCATATTTGCCCCTTGAAAAGGCACAGAGGCATGCGGCATGCATGGATCTGTTGTTGAGACATTATAAATGACCCCATTAAAATTAATGACAAAAGTAATTAGAATTTAATTAGAAAATGAGCCCTTTTTATGATTGTTACAATTAACCCCAGATGATGTTACAACTGACCCTGGTTGTGGAGCAGATTATACCGATGTGCAACTCTGCTTTTCATACCAGTGTGTTTCTCTTTGGAGACACAAGACACTGTGAGTCAGACAGACGTGTGTGCTTGAATTTAAAATCACAGGCTGAAGTAACCACTGATAAGCTGTTAGAGCAAAGGCATTTTAGAGGTCCCTGTCCTCATTTAGATAATGTAATGCTTCATAGAAGGACACCAGTAGCAAAGAGCCATTAATGATTTTAACTTAACTATTTTTTTCTTTTCATTTTTTTTTTTGCTTTTGAATTATTTGCTCTCCCTTTTTCCTACATTGTACTGATATTTATTTATTTTATTTTATTTTAAACCTGATGACTTTATAATGTCTGCTTATTTTGTGCTGCCTTCATGCTGCACTTCATGACACTAAAGAAAGGGCTAAACTGAGGGAGAAAAATCTTTTTTCATAAAACTTTTGTGACATTTATGGACTGAAAAAGAGAAATAAAGAAGGAAGAATGAAAAAAAATATGTATGATCAGGCACAGAGAAAGTGTTTTATCTAAGTGAAAATTTAGATGAAAGCTGAAAAAGTGCATGTTTAGCTTTATATCCCAGAGGGGATTTATATGTCTGAGTGTGTGTGTGTGTGTGTGTGTGTGTGTGTGTGTGTGTGTGTGTGTGTGTGTGTGTGTGTGTGTGTGTGTGTGTGTGTGTGTGTGTGTGTGCTGTCGTTTGTGATGGATGACTGACAGTCTGCATGGCAGCTCATCTCCTCTCAGGCGGCTGGCTGACAGAGAGAGATGTTACAGCACAGAGACAGCAAACCGCCACACAAGTAAGCAGGTGTCCCACACACAAACACACACAGACAAGTACCCAAAGCATGCACTTGCATACAACATCTACACTCCTTCCTGTCTCCCTGGCATTCACCTGCCTCCCATTTTACCATCCCGCCACCTCTGTCCACCACATCTGTCTCTCCCCCCTCTGCCTCCTACATGTTCCCTGTAAGTGAGCTGTCTCTTTGTGGGCGGTGGCCTCCTTGTCTTCCTCGCAGCCTCAGACCTGAGCCTGTCAAACATCACCCCCATCTCCCAATTCCTCCTCCAATCAATGGAAGCCCCATGAAGATTTCACACACCTCAGGCAGGCATGAGCGAGGCAGACAGAGGTTGGAGGAGGAGGAGGAGGAGGAGTGCCCTGGTCGCCTTGGGGGGGAGGAGAAATAGAGAGAATAAGGGGGAGATGGAGGGGGGAGGAAGGAGGGTGATTTAGGCTGTCAGGGCGCCAGTTTGGTGGAGAGATGGGGCTTCTCTTCCTGAGTCGGACAGGGCCAATAACTCATTAGAGAGAGAGAGATGTAGAGGTGAAGATGTGGCAGAGAGGAAAAGGAAGCAAAGGAGATGAGGAAAACAAAGGGAAGGAGATTTTTTGTTTCCTTTCTCTCCTTTTTTTCCTCCCTCAATCCTGTCCCTCTCTCTCCTCCTTTCTATCTGTTCCTCCTCATCTCTGCTACTTCTTTATTATCCCCCTCCGAACACACACACAAACACACGTTCCCTTCTTTCCCTCGGCAATTCCGTCTCACCCCTCTCCTCCTCCTCCTCTCCCCTCTCCTCCCTCCTTCCATCTGTCTTTCCTGCTGCAGTGCCCATGCTGCCAGGCAGTATAAATCACATCTCTGGGCTTGGCTGCAATGGGCCTGAAAATAAAAAGGCATAAAAGTGTCGGGATGAGCTACGGGCTGGGGGGGAGAATTCCTTTATGATGGGTCTAAATCCTCCTCCCAGCCCCACGTCCTCCCCAACACACACACTCAAACACACACACACACACACACACACACACACACACACACACACACACACACACACACACACACACACACACACACAAAGATTGTAGACACATGCAAATGCACTACATACGCCTTTACTCTGAAATTATCCTCTAAAACAGAAGTAGTTTGGCTCTTTCTCTCTCTCTCTCTCTCTCTCTCTCTCTCTCTCTCTCTCTCTATGTCTCGCATGGACACCTGTACAACCGCACACTTATACAAACACTCACATCATATTATGCCTTTTGTTGGCTCTGGTCAGAATTGAGATGTCCTTCCTTGTGCTTTTCTTTTAAATGGACATTTTGTGTAAATATAAAGGTGTTTAAGTTGTTGCTTGTCTTGAAGACAAACTACTCATAAAGAGCAGGGAGAGACGAAAGAATGCAGGAAAGTCTTCTTCAATTGTTAGAAGTTGATTATAATCAACTCAAATGTGGAAAGACAAGTTAAAGAGAAAATGTATCTCTCTCACCTCTTAGGATATCTAAACTCTTTTCACTCTTTATATCTGCTGAATGCCTTATAATGAGTTTTATATAAAACATAAAGATCTGGCATTTGGGTGAAATGTACACCAGGCCTCTCTAAATGTTGCAGAAACTGGAAGTGGCAGCTGATAAACCTAAAATGCTGCAGAAAGGGGCTTTTCACTTTTAGTTGGCCTCAAAGTATCATTTTTATTCTCAAAACTGATCTACACGGAGCTTTTCTGAGGTTTATTTCAGTTTTAATGAGAAGCTGATGCAGTGATGTGAGAGAAAATGTGCACTGAATGCCTAAAGCTGTCCTTCCTCTCTGTTTGAGATGGATTTTATAAAGGTTTTCACCCTGGATTAAAGCACAAAGGAGAGTCACTTCACTGTGTATAATGGTAATTGTGGACAATTTATGACCCCACTAGTCCCCATTTGTGTATCGTTCTGAGTAAATAAACCAATAAAAAATGATTGAGGTGGCCTATAACATATTGAAATGAGGGTGCTGGCAGAGATGCATTGTAAAGGTTGTCTAAATGATTATGGGAATGAAGACGGAGATGAGTGAGAGCACAGTGAATGGGCGACTCCATCACCTGCAAAAATCAACCTATAGCTCCACTTTCTCTTTTAATCTACGTCCCGATGTGCACTTTGTCAATTCTATTAGATCACGCTGTGTGAGGTACAAGTGCATTTACACACACACACATACACACACACACACAGCGATGATGATAATGGTGAGCACCTCCCCAGGTGAAGCCTATTCAGTCACAGTGGGAGCCATCTCAGACCTAATTATGCTTGGTTTGGCGTTTTAACTGTATTGATCAAAACGCTGAAACAAACGAGAAATGCTTATCAAGCGAGAAAAGAAGAGCCTTCAGGAGTTTTGTGTGTCTATATACTTGCGCATGTGTGTGTGTGTGTGCTCCACAGGAGTGAGTGAGAGTGATGGCATAGGTCTAAGAGGTGGTGAGATATTGGTGGTTGTAAAAAAAAAATGCAATTCTGGGCTTATGAGTTATTAATTATAGCCTCCCCTCCTCTACCTCTTTTACCAGCTATTAGAATTACTGCCATGCACACACACAACCACTTATTTCTACACATTAATGCAGGCTTCAGGTCATGTGCAAACACACATGCAGGATCGTGCACGTCCTCACACACAAATTAGCTTGTCCACGCCCGCACTAAGTGTACAATACTCTGCTCTGATGAGCAAGCTCCCGTCGACCTTGGAACTCTCTGGAAAGACAATGCAAGGGGAGCCATGCTGCTAAAAAAGGGAGGAGGAGGTGGGGGGGATAGATAAGGTGGAGGGAGGGATGGAGAGAGAGAGAGACAATAGATAAGAGGAGGAGAGAGAGAGTGAATTTGCAGCTCAGAGTCGGGCAGCAGGGCAGTGCTCCCTCCCTCTTCTCCTCAGCTCATCTTGAATGCAAATGCGGTTTCTATACGGTTCTTTTGTGCCGCTTCTAACTGCTCCAGAGAGAAGCAATTACAACTGCTCCATTCACTCAGAGAGAAGAAGACACGCACGGATAGAGGAGGGTAATTAATAAAGAGATAGGAGGAGGAGAAGAGGTGAATGTGTACCTGTAGAGGATCTGTATTGATCCTGAAGGGAGCTTTGTTATTGACACACACTTACAGCAAGCTGAGGCTGACCTGGCTCATAGTTTCTGATGACTATTATTCTATAAAAGGTCAAAGGTCATTGGCATTACATCAGAAGTGTTATTCAGAGTGTGTTATCTATGGAAGCCTTTAGCCGAAATTTATGTGTACTGAGTTGATTTTATCATTTACCTTTGGATCTTAACTTCATCTTATCTTGAAGTAGCAGCACTTCTGTTCCTGTGATATGTACCATGACATATACAAGACTTTTTTTTTGTCATCTAAGATCTGAGCTGTGAGCTTTACAGCAGTGCATCTAATTACCTGTTGGGGAAAAAAGCAGGGAGAGGGTTTTTTATTGCTATGGTACTTTGCCCAGAAGATGTTATTCAGCATGCATGTTGGAAACAAGGCAGACCAGGCTTGTAGTTGCCTGCCTTTAAAGAGAGCAGTGGTGTATTATAAAGCAAATGAAACTTGTAGAGTGTTGGTTTGGTTGAATACACTGCAATTTGAATAACCTGCAGTGGGTCTATTCTTCACTATGCTGTACAGACAGGGTGGTGACAACACATAGTGTTTGAGAGAGCCACACATCTGCATTGAAACTGTTGAACACAATGGAAGTGTTCAAAAAGGATTCAGAATCTCATATACTGGTGCAGCTTATATTACAGTTTTTACAGCATCTCGTTCCTAAGATCTCAATATACTTTTCTAGTTATACAGGGATAATAAGGCAGGTTGTCCCATAATGACCAGAGCTTAAAGCAAGCTGGTACACTTTGGTCTACAGTGCTACCACTTCTCATTTTAAACCTTGGTGTACAGGGACTTCTTAAGAGCCACCAGTGCCTTTTTCTGCCTTCTCCATGTTACAGTCTCACTTGGTGATTCATAAGCACCTAAAACACATTACCCATCGTGCACTGTGTGTTGTCTGCATCCCTTCAAGGCATTGCCCAATGCTCAGTTGGCTAGAGAGTAGCCATGATTTCAAATAAACACAAACTGTTGTTGAATGTTGAGCAATATTGCTGATACTTGATTATTAATTGTAGCTGGATTATTTTAGATGGAATATAAAAAAATGCTTCTTCTGGCACTTGATTGCAGGTTTTTCCCTCCAGTCTAGATTCTTTCTTGTGTTGTATGTCACTTTGGACAAAAGTCTCTGCTAAATGAAATTGTAGAACTGTAGAATTCCCAACTCTCTACATGGCTGGTTTTATAAGAAATATAGTAAGGCCCTGTATAAAGTCTAACAACATGATGGAAAATTTGGTAGGAACCAAGCGGCAACCTCCAGTCTGAAAATAAGAGATAATGCGGAAGCGCTAAACTCTACAATTCGGCAAGTGTCTGCTTGAGGCTGGCTCCAGAAGAACATGAAGTCACATGCACAACAAGCCAAAAAAAAGCTGTTTTCACAGCAGAAATTAACATGCTTACAGCCCGGTACAAAAAATGTCTCCCATCTGAATAGCGTATTTCACTGACTGCACGCAATGTACAGGGGTAACTTTTTTCTGACTCTGCATTTTAGAATATATTAAGATTGTGAGTTAGCTCAATTGGAGGCACAGCTCAGCTCACGTGGCTGACGGGCACCAAGCTGTTAGTGTGGAAACCCAAAGCTCATCCCATTTCCAATATGGCCACTCCGGACGATTTGCTTCAGACAGACGGGTGACGTCATGGAGACTACGACCATCAATTATACAGTCTATGGAAGGAACGTGATGATGAACAGATACTGGTGTGCTTTGTGTGGCATGCATGCTTTCATTTAACAATGAAAATGTGTTGTGAAGATCAGCATTATTTTAAGATACCTTTCAGATAACTGATCTTGATACAAATGATTTACTGATAGTGGCTGCATTCACACATGCCAACAAGTAAATAAGAGGAGCACCTGCACTTTTATTTTTCTACTTAAAGCATCGATTACAATGCAACAGCATTTAGATATCTCTTCTCTTAATAACAGAAATTTCTGGTACTGCAGAAAACAATGTGTTGGTCACTGTGATAGCCACGACCACAACACGCCATGCTTTCATTGTTCACACAAATAAGGATTGTTGACCTACTTCAATGTTGGGCTTTTGCTCATGAAACCCTGGAAATAGGAGTTTAATCTAATGTTAAGATGAGATCTCAAGAAAACAGCTGAATTTGAGTCAATATCAGCCAAAAACAGAGTAGGCCTTCATAAAATGAATGACTGCATGTCTACTTGGGGCCTCTATATATTGCAGTAAATATGTTATATTTGTCTCAAAGCGGTTAGGCCTTCAATCACTGCATTAGTGCACCTACACTCTCCTACTGAATCAAAAGACTTACATCTAAATATGACATCACCTTTCATCTCTGTCATCTGTCTCTGTCATTTGCGGGGACAGATACTTGCAGTGCCACTGTCATATCCCGTTGCAGTCACAGTGGCCGGCAGTGCTGCAAGGTATGGAGAGAGTTTTTATGGCAGTCATTTGGGCTGCTAATATGTCATCTCCATTAGCCGACTTTTAACACTTGCAGATAGATGGCCCTGTGACATTTATCTGTGCATGGGTCGTATTTTAGCTGTTAAATGGCCAGCGATGTGCGGGAGTGCGTGCAAAATGAGTGTGTGTGTTTAAGGCATGTGGGGTTGGGGAGAGAGGGGGGAGATAGAGAAAGGAGAAGGAGATGCATTGACTTTAATGATGCTTTATGTTATAGCACTTTAGCGGTAATAATCACAAATACAATGCATGTTGTCACCTTTGACCCCTGGTGAAAGAGGGAGCAGAGAGAAGTAGAGGTTTAGAGCTGGGACGCTTAACAGTTGGACAGCTGAGGTGGACTGCAGTTTGCAGCATAAGCAAGAAAAACATCCAACTTCAGAGGACAGCTAATTAACATAGCAGTCTTTGGAGACATGATGAGAGGTGGGAGAGAAAATGAAAGAAAGAGTGATGTAAAGACACTGTGGGTGCAAAAATAAAAGGGCAGGGTGGGAGATACGAAGGCTAATTGCTCATATGGATTTTGCCATTGTTAGCTTTTGTAGGGTCAGAGAGGTAAAGCAATTTCCCGTGGCGGATTCAGGAGGAAGTCTAAATGAGATAATAATTTAGACCCATAAACTAATACTAATATTGACATCCACCTCATATAGTGGAAAGCATTAAGAAGATTCCGATCATAAAACAGCTGTAAATATGATCTACCATCTTGTCATTTAACATATCACACACAGCAGAACCTTTTTCACCTCGCACATAAAAACACCATCCACTACGCTGCATCAAAAAGCTCAGAAGATGTTCTGTGTTGTCGCTATTCGTGTCGCCCACAGGAGCTCGGTCACCTGTCCACAGGCTCTGAAGTTGACTAATGTGACAGAAAATTAACAATTAAAAATTTCACACAGGCTCAGAGCTGCCACAACGTGGTGCGTTCACAACTCAGTGGGCACCCTAATTGCTTTGAAATACAATTGGGTTTTGGCTTTGTTTTGTGTTTTGGAGGTATGAAGCGCATCAATGCACACTGGAAATTGAGTTATAAATTACTGAGATGAAATAGACATGTACCGTGAATACTCAATATCCAAATTCTAGATGTCCTCTTGATGCACACACACACACACACATACCCACACACAAATGCTAGATGCCACCGCCAGCAGTTGAATTTCATTTTGTCAGAAAATTGACTTGCTCTGAACCAAACCCTGCATGTGTGTGCAAGTGTGTGTCATTCTGTACTGCTGTCATGGAGTGCGTTGATAAGGTCAACCTTAACAGCAAACAGAGATGGAGAGCAGCAACCACAAACCAGAGGGACTCAGAAAATGACAGTGGATGAGGAAGAGAGAAAATGTTCATTCATCCACAGCTTTTCCACCAGTGCACCAGTGTGTTTGTGCATGTGTGTGTGTGTTTCCAGACATGCCACTGTGTCCGTATGTGTCTGTGTTTGCCGTATGAGTACAGCTCTGTCGCTGCTGTGTGAAGTCACTGACAGCTTCATTATGGCCCATGTGCACAGGGGAGACAGCACCATCCAGGGGAAGGAGAGAAGAGGACAGAGACATGGGACAGGACAGGTTTACTGTGGGGCCAACCCACGTCAACTCAGCTGTTGGAGGAGGGGGAGGGGGTGGGGGCTGCTGTCTCCTTTAATGAGCCTTCGCTTCTTTCATCAGCTTTCAATTTATAGGGCTGTCCAGCACTTCTGCACAGGCCATCATCTAGCCACATCCCTGGAACACACACACTCAGTTTGCTGTCTTATATTCTGCAGGTGATTCCCAAGAGCTGCCTGTAATTGTTAAATTAATTTGTCATCTTCTTTTAATTAGACCCTCTCACCTGGGAAAGCAGTGACAAGGGGCTGAAATGTGACCTGAGCCTCTGCTTGTCAAAATCACAACAGTTAAGATTCTTTGGATAAAACAAGCACATGCACTTGTTATATAATGCAACAACGCTGCAAACAACCCCCTTTTAAAACAGATACATGTAAAAAGACATCAGTACACTGTTTTAGGTGCTGCACCGTTTCAACCTCTGCCCACTTAGCAGACATATTTGACAGATTAGGGTTGGTGAAATAACCCTGAAATAAAATATTTAGTGTTATTTCTCAGCTTTGTTTAATAATGTAGGTATTTGGCATCTCTGATATTTTCCTCAGACGGAGTCTTACTTAAACAAAGCCGCTCTGTAAAACCTGATCATAACAGTTTAAACAAAGTTCACAACAGGTGAGAAATACTGCAGAGCTGTAGTTAGACTCCATCACTAAAGCAGGTTGTAATACATGAGGCAGCAACAATGCATACTTGCAAAACACACGGCATATGCTTAAGTCAGTATCTTTGGTTTTTGTCCAAATAATTGTTGCATAGATGCGTTTCTCAAGAAGGTAACAGCGTATGGGGACCAAATCTCCCACCTGAAGACTTTTTCTGAGACACAGAAATATTAAACTCACTGGCGCCAATATTCAGTCCCAAAAGTAGATCAACATGGAATTACAACTTAAATGCACCAGTCGTACACTATACAAAACAGAGCTTTAATTACAGATTGTGACTAAGATCATGAATGTGTCCCAATCAGTTTTTAAAAAACTGTTTCAATCTCTACTGTCAGCAATATAGAGCTTCATTCTACTAGTACATTCACTCATGGTCCTATGATGTCTCCACTCCCTCTACTGGGCTGAAAACAACAATGCACAGCTGATTCGCTTCAACTAAAAGTACATATTAAAGTGCAGCTGAAGAATAGTCTAATGCAATTGTTAGTCTTTGAGCAAAGATGCAAGTCTTTTATTTCTTTATAAAAAAAAAAACATTTATTCATCATTAACAAATCAGAAGTATTCTCAATTTTTTCTAAAATGCGTTCAGCCAAAGACTCATTCAACACCCACTGCACAGAATCCATACAAATAAAAATATACTACGTAAATATTTAAGAACTCATTATAAATTTAAGTTTACAATGCATTTTTAAAACAAGAGTATTTGGGGGCAATCGGAATTAAATAACCACAGTAATGCTTTTAAAGAAAATTAAAGCAAATAAAAGAAAATTCTTAAAGCACCTCTGCTAACAGTAAAACAAAGCATTTTGCTTTTTGTAGGTAAATTAAGAAAAGCAAGAGCTCCACGAGTATCAGTCATGGTGATACATTACTGACTACAGTTTAAACAGAAGTTACCGAGTTAAAACTGCTGTGCTTCAGGACGCACTGAACGGGGTTTGGGTCTGTGAAAGACAGCTGCACAGCTCTGGGTTTCTGTCAGAGGCCTCGAAGAAGGAAAGGGGGCTTCCACGTGGTGGTGTGTCAACACTCATTCCAAAGCCTGATGATGAAGAGCTGCTGAAGTAGGAAAGGAGTCATATTAGAAAGCATTCCTTTTTCCTCCCCTTTTTAAATGGATAAATAAAACCCTCCATCCGAAGTCTACCTTTCACTGTCAGAGTCACAGGAGGACGACTTCTCCTCCAGCCTGCTGACGTAGCTGCTGCAGCTGGTGCGCTGGATGGCCTCTGCCACTGTGTACCTTGTCTTCCCCCGAGCACACCTTTCCATCCTCCTCATGTTCAAGTTGGACTGGAGAAACAGATGAAGTCGACTGTCCGATAGCAGCAGAGGTGAATGAAGAACACTGAAAGAAAAGGTGACATTTGAAATTGTGTTTAACAAGGTCATCTCAGGGTTTGATAGAGATCTTGTTCTCTACATATTCACATTTAAGAAAAAAATATACAGGTGGAGTTAAGTTATACCACACCAGGTGGCCATTATATTATTCAATTACTTCCATTGTTCTTGCTGCACAGCCACTCACTATTCTAAGAACTCCTGCAGGCCCTGCATCCTGTGGGAAACCTGGTCCTTGTTCCTCATACTGATGAAGGGGTTCCAGGGTGGCAACTTGGGTAATTTTCTGAATATGTAGGAACAAAAATAAGCACTGATGCAATATTGAAATGCTATATACACTGAAACATGAATCATAAGTTAAAAGCTTACATGATCAGGGCATTCTGCTCCAGACAATTTCGCAGCCAAACAAACTCACTGTAACGCCGCCTTACACAGGAAGTCTTCTTTCGAAAACACAAGCTGTTTGTCTAAAAACACAGAAATCAAGAAGCCAACTCAAACACTTCAAAATAAAAAATTAAAACAGAAAAATGAGAGCAGGTGTTTACAAGTGCTTACATGTACACAGATCTCATAGTCGATGTGTGTGTGCCAGAAGTCATCTTTAACAAGCCTGGGGTCTCGAACACAAATGCTGATGAACTCCTACAAAATAAAACAGAAAGTGTCTCTTTTGTCCAAGTGTTATAAGATGAATGCATATCCCCAGTAGTTTCAAATCACCAAGAAGTCCTCCAGGCAAACAATATATAAGCCAACTGGAAGAGATGCAGGTTGACTACTTACAGTTTTTGAAAGACTGTCCAGAAGACTGTCCATACTCATCACGAAAAACTGCCATGGAAAAATACAGACACGTTTAGTTGAAGTGAATGAAGGAAAAAAAAGTTAAAATTAGTAGTTACAGATAAAGGAGTATGAGCACTCTGAAAAACAACGGCTCGGGTGGATTAATTTTACAGTTATAACTATTCCAGCAGTCAAAGTCCATTTTTTAAAAGCTAGATCGGTTTTGCAAAACAAATGCCTGACTAGCTAGAGAAGGCTTTACAGAATCTTAATAGGGGCCGACACCTGCACACAAATACAGTACAGGCTGGAACAATTAGAAAGCATTTTCTGTATACAAGAGGCCAGCCAGCTACTTGACCATTCTCTGAATTAATAAAGCTGATTTTACTGATGGGCAGCTGAAAGGCTGTAATGTTTTCTGGCCAGGAAAGTTTCCAAACACAATTTCTCATGGACGAGAGTCAACACAAGAAAATGGGTATTATGACAGATGACAAATTCAGTTTTTTGGGGGCAGGGAAAAAAATCATATTGGGCCACTCCATTTCTCTAGCCATGTCACCACAAACGTAATATCACTTCAGATTAAACAACAATGATTGAGGCTGAATTTTAGCTGTAGCATACAGTTTTTGTCTTCCTGCATGCCCATCCCACATCCCCAACATGCTCAACACCAGTAATCCAGGAGAACTACCAGGTAACTGGGACTTCAGCTAATTCAAATGTTAGGCCCTTGAAACCAGAACTTAACCTGATAGGTCAAATGTTTCACATCTTACAGTAACCAACAGCCTTTTGCAGTAAGTTCACTGCAAGTGAGAAGAGTCCAGAAACAACTCAATGTACTGTCCTTGTTCAAATGTGAAATGCATGTTGCTTCGAGTCGATTTCAATCAGTCCAAGACATAAAAACATTGTTAGTAGAGACAGATTTTGAGCAGACATTTGACGGTAAGTTTAGCGTGGAAAAAATAAATGATGGCAGATTAACGGAAAAGTGTTATATTGCTAACCCGTTTGCAAGGGTTGCTTTCAAGCAAAGTGTCAATAAACCAACAAAGTCCTTCAGAAAACTGAGTGACAGAAATCAAACATATCTTTCACATGAGGCTTCTGAGCTCAGTTTTATAAAGCAAACAATTGTCAAATATAAAGTAAGACTGTGGGAGCATATGAAAAGTAGCTCCAATGACAAAGTTTCAACAAAAAAGGTTTGTCCTCTTTTACCTGAGGGGAGGTGTGGAAAAAATTCAACGCGAATCATCTTGACTAGCTACCTAAAAGAAGTTTCTTTTTTTCTGAGGAAGGGCTTATATAACAGTATTATATCTAAAGGACATTAAATTACTATTACAGGAAAAGTTAAGAGGATATCTCCGCCTAAGATTGCAGCACGAGCACAAAAGAAGACTACTTCAGCAACTGTTCAACACTTGCAAATCAACTGACTGATCAGCCTGAATTCTGCCTCCAGTTTTATCCTACCTTTCCCGTTTTCACAACTGAAACAATGGCCCGGCGTGTTGTTTGGCAAACCACCACGAGCAGCTAAGCGGTGTGGCTTGAGGCTCGCGCTGCCCTGGACTGAACTACTTAACGCTGCTGAAGCTGTTTGTTGATACAAATTGCTGCGGCTCAGTGAGACCTCTGCCCCTCTAATGGTGCACGCCTTCTCTGCTCAGGGAAAAACATGTCGCTAAAAAAAAAGTAAAGACAAAATAAAACGTCGATAAAATACTTGTATATTTTTCAGTCTAGGTTCACAGAGAACGAACGGTTCAGAAAAATTTGTTAGCTGTATTCTACATATGCACCTGTCGTTAATTATTTCAGGGGGCGTCATCAGTTCAAAGGGTTTCACCTGGTGGGAGGAGGCGGGATAATAAAAGTGATGCAGTGTTAAGTCAGGGAATGGGTGACTAGGGCCGTTGTTCTGCAAAGTTAAGCAATTAAGTGAATAATCAAAAGACTATTGTAAGAAAACACTGTAGATGTTAGCCTTGTAAGCCCTTTAAAGCCTGACTCATCAAAAAAAAGGAAGAATATTCTTTTTTTTTTTTTTTTAGAACTGAATGTTTTAACATTTTAACAAGAGCCACAAAATAAAGCTGTATCCTTTTGTTGATGATTTATTTTTTGTATCATGTTTGATAAATTCGGCAGTTGTGGCAGCTTTTCTAGTAAAACATTCTTTCAATGTAGAAAATGCTTATTTAAAGAAATGAGAAACAAATAAGATGTCATTTTGACTGCAATTTCTTAAAAATAAGCAATAATTTTCCTGAAAGAAAAAAAAGTGTGTGAATGATTTCATGAGAGCAGCCATTTTGAAAATAATACAACTTAAGCTGCCTATAGTGTATTACTAATCCTCAAGGGGGTAGAATACTTTTTTAAAAACGGGTTTTTAATGAAAATATGTATCATGTTGATAAGACGGAGAGCTTTAAAATTCATGTATCAAATTTGATAAGTTCAGCAGTAAAGGGTTAGTTATTCTTTCTTTTTCGTAACCAATGTTCAATCAGAAGTTTTTAAAAACTATCCCTAAAGTCAGTCCATTTATTACAAAATCTCTGTACTTTGGTTTTATTAAAAATGATTCCTCAGAATGATTACACAGCACGTTAATGGCTTTGAGTTAAAATGTGCAGAAAAACAACGTATAAAATCTGCTTTTAACTAATAACAATCTGAAGTAAAGTCAATACCCTGACTTGCCAGTGCCCAGTATTTCTCAAATCTCAACAAATTTTAAATCCAATCCATAGCTTGATAAATAGAATTATTTTAAAACATAAAGAAACTTATTTGTCTTATGTTCAGCTTTGATTCCTTGATATCGAATGTTCAGATTGCCATTCTGTGAGTCCCACAACAATGTGTGCAACTAACCATAAGAGGGTATGAGAAATTTCACATAACTATACATTACAACATGGCAGTCATCTGTGCTGACTATGGGTTTTTATATCTTTGAAACCAAGTGATTTTTTTAGGACAAGGGGCATTACATGAGTGCAGATATAGAGAACAACATCACTTGGACTCTTGTATGTCTATCTCCCTATGTGTAACTGATTGTAACTTGCATTACAGTGACTCTCTGTGACTGATTCTACTACAAATCAAAATTTACAGATAAATGTGCAAGTTAAAGGCATAGGTCGTCTGTGGTCATATGGAGGACTAGAAAGGGCAGCAAGACAGCAGGTGATATTTCATTCTGAGTCACAGTGAATGCAGTTTTAACCAGGTGTTGATGGTAGATCTATTGAAAAACTTTATAGGAAACAATATCAAACTCCAAGTCATACTGTAATACTTAATATCAGCACAGCTCTGTGAATCTGAAAGGGCTGGGGATCTCATGCCTGCAACCAGTTCTCAGCCATGCTGGTGTTCAGTACAGCACTTCCTTTTGGGTGGTATTGCCTAACTTAGCAACCAGACTGGTATTATATTTAGATGTGAACCAAACACCCCAAATCCCAACCGGTATAATACAGTAGCTACTATTTGGTTTTATTATTTTGTGTGAACCATGACCTCATTCTTTTTTAAAATCCTGGCTCAGACTAATATGTTATTATCAAAGGAAATAATTCTTACTTATAAAGTACCTGGCACTTATTGACCCTGTCTCCTCCACTTTCTGACAGTGTAACTTCCACAACAATGATGTTCATGTCACTGAGAAAATACGTGAAATTAAATGGAAAATAAGTTACTAGCTGTCCATGACTGAAATGTGTGGAAAAGTTTAGGTCATCCACAACTGTACCAGTTTAAAAAATGGAAAACAATACTGCAGCCCAACAACCTGACACAAAGTGTGAGTAAAACTCTGATTATAACCTGGTGGAATCCAACAATGCACAGGGATTTTTGCAGCGATGCAGAATGACGTCTATTGATGAGGTACCTTTCTGACTCTGCACAGGCACAATAAGCATTTCCAATAGAGAAAAAGAGGTTACTGTGAATGAAACAGTTAAGCAGCAACAGGTTGGAAGTGGATTTAGGGATATCTGGTGATCATCGTATTAATGGCCAATTAAACTACTCGCAGGATTTTTACAATTACATTCTTTTAACCATTTCAGCCTTATTTGAGCATTATTTCAAGCTACCTGGGCATCTGAAATACACACTGACAAAAGTATAATCAATATCAATAACTTTTACTCCTTCACAAAGTCGTGTACAAAAATATGGTACTCTTAATTCAGAAATTTTACTAACCAGACCAAACAGCAAAACCACAATGATAAAAAAAAAAACAATATCATCAGCATAAAATTCCTGACAGTACATCTGAGATTAATGAATGAAGAATGGAAGTTAATACCTTGGTCCAACGAAGTGCACTCCAAATTCTCCAGCCAATGACTGACTTTAACACAACTCCTGTGACCTTTAATAAATACTGAAGTGTCTCTGGTCTTTGGCAGGCAAAACTCAACTCATTTGCATATAAAGGGCTCCTTATCTTCAGTCATATCTTCATGTAAGCAATAGGAGGTCTTTTAGTGGCTCCTATTCACTTTCAGTTATCATGTTTGACTGCATGAGGAGAGTTTTCCTTCGGTTTAAAGCCCTTAGATAATCTGTTTGTCTGGTTATGGCTGATTAGTGTGATAGAAAAAGTGCAGAGGGAAAAAAAATACTGACACGGGGAAGAGTCTGTGATCTGGAATACAGACAACCAACATGCTTTACAAACAAACAAACTAAAGGTTGCGATGTAGTAAAACAGTCTGGGATGTTCATCCAGCTATTTTCCAATTTTACTTTAACATTTTTTGTTTGTTTTATGTTGTGACTGCATCCTACATATACATCTAGCACTCAGCATAAATCTTAAGTTTCTGTTTTTTAATGTCTTGCTATTTTAAAAAATATATATATTCACTAATATTGACAAAAATGAACTTTGTAACTACAAGTGTGTGTTCCTGTGTCAACACTTGTCATGTTGTACGGGTGTCATTTGTTGCTCAGACGTTCTGGGATTTGCATACAGAGGGTGACTGTGCTGTACTGATAAGGAGTTTGATTTAATCAAGTGTATGAACTCAAAGATGACCAATGAAATGTGAGAAGAGCTGCTGGAAGGTGTTTATATGTACCTGCATCTTGACCGTTTCACCTCAGTTAAAAATGAAAGAGTAAGGTGGATCTCAGTGATGGCATTCACTGTTACCATTCCACAGGAGTAGGATTTTCTTCACTGTTTTTCAGCTGTTAAACTCTAAATCCCACTTAAAGAGAAGACTTAACGTGGCATTATTGCCACTGCAGTGGTCCTGTTAACGCTGTTGGCGCTAAAATTCTAAGAACAGTGGGTTCATTCATTGTTACTTTTTGGAACAGTTTAGTGAGAAAAGGATTGCCGCTTCTTGCTTTGGTTTTTCAGTGAGTTTTCTTTTCCCACTGAAAACTTAAAATAAACCTGTTGCCTTAGAAACATCAACTACAGACGCACAAGGGTCCAAAGTCCTTCCCCCATGCCTTAATGCCAATCACAAGACTTCATGCAACCACTGCAAAGTCCTGCCATCTGGCGACAAATCCTGGGAGAGACACATACTGTAAATGCTGATCTATCCTCATAACAGTGATAAGTATTACGCTTTGTGTTGTAAGAGGGTGTCAAGAATAGTTTAAGTGAGTGATTTACTCTGGTGGGAGATGTCACAAGAAATCTCACTGGACAGTCTTAGTGATCAAATCTTAAAAATAAGAGGGCCTTGATTTTATTATTATTTGGGGATATTCGGGGAACATATAATTTTCTTTAGGTACATCTACTCTGGTAGTTTAAAACAAAATATTTCTTTAATTTCTTTTGACTCATTAAATGCAATTTATATATTTATTAAAGCAGAGGGAATCATGAGAGATTCACTCCACCCAGCTCACACTCTGCTCAGACAAAAATATTGCAAGTACAACCTCAGACACAGCAGAGCAACAAGCATCATCACCCATAGGATTCATTTTTTTCAGCAGCTTCTTCCCTGCCACAGTCAGACTGGTGACAAAACAATGACTACTCGATTTGTGTAAAATCACCCAGCTCTACCTCACTTCACGGTCATGTGCAATATGTGATACAGTATTATCCGTGAAATCTCTCTGACAAATGTGCAGTACTCTGACTGTAAAATCTGTGCAATACTGTATACAGTATATATTGTGTATATATCACCACCTCTTTGTGTACATATTACACTTCTGTGCATACATCACCACTGCAGTACATATCACCTCACTTGTAGTGTGTTTTATGGTCTTTATTTACAGTGCTTTTTTATTCTTATTTAAACTTTCCTAAATCATCAACTCTGACAAAGCCCTGCACAAGAATTCTTAAGTGTCTGGACTGCTGCTCTATGTACAAATGGCAAATAAAAAACCTTGAATCCTTATTCAGAAATACACAGATGATAGATAGACTGCATGGGTGAAGGAATATACACTGAGAGCAGCTCTGTCCATGCTCAGTTTATCCAGTTTCACTGTAACAAATTTACACTTTGTTGTTTTGTTTAGTGTTCTCATTTCCTGGTTCAGTTAGACCCGATCAGTGATTTTCACTGGACTCAGCGTGACTCAGCTCTTCAGAACTGAAGCAGGTTTATTCTAAAAGAGGACCTGACCCACTTGCGTGCAGGAAACAAAAGAAATTGACCTCTTTCAAAACATTCTGTCATACCATCTGAAAAGTGAGACTTCACAAGCTGAACAATCAAATACATTTAGGAAATTATTATCAGAAGCTGCACTCTAAGACACTTTAATCATTTTGATAGGAAAGCTTTTTTCACATATTCAGCTTTGATCAGTTTTTAAAAGGTAAGGCTGTGGACGGCCTGCTGCCATGATAGGATAAGCGGTATAGAAAATGAAAGAATGAAAGAATGAAAGAATGAAAGAATGAAAGAATATAAGAATGAGATTGATTGAAGGCAAATACAATCTAGAACTACACCCAGCCTCTATTTCTGCCTCGTTGTTAAAATATATTTTAGGACTACCAGTCTAACTGCTTAGTTCAATGCAGTGTTGTTTGGTCACATAAAACCTTTATTAGAACTTCAAATTATATTTACAAACCGATTATACAAAATTCACTTGTAGAACAAAACATTAGAACAAGTGTAAAAGAAAAAAAAAATCCTTCTTATGCAGGATTTACATGTAATTGAGGTGATCAACAGTTTAACAATTTAGTATGTACATCATTTATCAGTTCATTAATATAGAGCTTGAAAAGTTTTATTAAAGAGTATACTAAAACTAAACTTCCATCACATCAATAATAATGCTACTGGAAGACGTAAAGGTCACAAAATTATCACCTGCTATCTCCATTCATCCAGCTCACATTTACCAGAACCCAGCTTTCCTAACTGCTGCACAATGGGAAGGTTGAAATGTCTCCAAAACGTAACTAAGGACATGAAAACTAGAAGTCAAGTCAGAGGAGACAATTCAGTCCTGAGGAAAAGGGAAGAGGTGGTGCAAGGAACTGCAGAACCAAGAGGAAGTACTACTGAGCTTCATCATCAGGACAGGCGTGCCATGTCAGCCTCTCCTCATAGAAAGAAATGACCACCTGAGGGCAGCGGGTGTTAGCCTCACGGGCTGGGACCAAATCTGCTTCATCTGAATCTTTCCTGAACAAAACAAAGCCCAAAAAACAAGAGTGAGAAAAAATTACAACATGTATGGTACATTTATTACTAATCAATTGTCAATTACATCAGGTGACTGTTTTAATTAAATTGAAAAAAATATCAAACGGGAGCCGCAAAATGTTCATTTAGTTTCTCTGTAAAGCACAAATGTCTTAACAAGCAATAGAAAGTTGTAAAATTTAAGACACAACAACTTATAAAGTTATAGTGAGAGCTCTAGGCAAAGAATAGATAATCCACTTCCGTGCTCACCATTTCATCAAGAACATTAACTCCCCACTGCTGTCTGTGGCACCAATGATCCGTTCTGGTTCAAGATTCCTGGCAAAGCCTCGTGGTTTCTCAGCCTGTGGGTGGTGACAACAAAGAAAATTAGAACAAACATTTGTTATGAATTGGCGCTACATAAATAAAGATTAATTGATTGAGATTGAACAAATAAATTACATGGTTCATGTAGATTCCGCAGTAATTTTTGATTTTCTTTTTGTCAGTGAGTCCAAATTGTCAATTATCTCCAGTATTTAATACACATTAAAGCACTAAATGAGTTTTAGCTGGTTATGAACCAGACTAAAAGAAGTAATGCCCCTGACTGACCCACTAAAGCAAACAAGCCCACCAGAGACAACACTGATTGTAATTTATGATACTTTTATACCAACACTCCTGCTGCAGGGTAAAGATGAGGGATTTACAGCACACTGCTGATCAGGTTTTTTAAAACTCATCCACCCAAAAGATTTACTGGTTGGACATTTAAGATAAACTTATTTGATTTCAGTAGTTCAATTCAAAAAGTGAAACTCATTAATTATATAAACTCAGTACAGAGGGAAATACTTGAAACCTTTATTTCTTTTGATTAGGGAGATTATGGTGTAACATTAAAAAAAACTCAAATTCAGTATCACAAAATTAGAATATTACATGAGATTGATATAAAAACAGGAAACATTGGCCTTGTGGAAAGTGTTCTCCTTTTATGCTCTCATTACCTGGTTGGGCCGTACTTATGTACAAATTACTGCATCAATTCAGTGCAGCACTGAGGCACCGCTGTTGTGTTATGGAAGCCCAGGTAGCTTTGATAGCATCCTGATGCTCATCTGTGTTAACAGGTCTGCTGTCTCTTATCTTCCCCTTTACAATACATCATAGATTCAACTGGCCAGTCAAGCACTGCAAGATCACAGACATTTAATCAACTTTTGGTACTTTTGGCAGTGTGGGAAGGTGCCAAGTCTTGCTGGAAAATAAATTCAGCATCTCCATAAAGCTTGTCAGCATAAGGCAAACAGACTTTGACACAAAGGCACTCAGATTTATGGAGTTTTTGTTTCTTGATGACAGCAAAAATGTTGAGATTTCAACAAGTGCCTGAGCCATTTTGATCTCAAATTTTTAAAAAAAAGAAGACGATGGGAATTGTGGTGTTGTGCGACTCGCAGGAGAGCGAGTGTTGTCACCTTCACAGAGAAATGGCCTTGAGACTGCTTAAAAAAGACTGAGATTTTTTCTGCATTTCTTGTGGTGGTTTCCCGACTCACTGTCCACTACACACTGTGCATCAGGGCAGAAGATCGCCGTATGCAATAAAGAGACCAGAGGAGAATTGTGAATGTGTGACCTTGTAGAGACAGAAATGACATCCTATCATGTTAACAAGATATTTAACATCTAGTCTGTTAAATAAAAGAACAGGGTATAAACATGATCTATGACAGAGGTAACCTTACATTACGTATGCTGTGATCTTGCACTAAAATAAAAATAAAATTAGTTTGACTTCTAAGGGATGGCAGGTGCAGGGCACAATCAATATAATGGTGGAAGAAACACTACAATTTTTGTAATCATCAGGGGTTAATCAGTTGAAGGTTCTCTTGCTCAAACCCTTGGACATGCAGACTGTGCTGTTATGAATGGGAGTTGTTTGCTAGTTTTGCATCCTGAAAGAGCTGTCTTTAGCTTGCTTGCTCTGGAAACTAAGCAGGTAATGTATGTAAGGCCACTTGTTTACATCTTGATTCTAATGCATGGAAAAGGTAAAAATTTACGTTTTTCATTATTGTTTCAAGTACACTAATTATGAACTGTTGAATTTTGAGTACTGTTGCACTGACATATTAAATTACTGATGGAACTTACCACATCTGTCTTCTTAGCTTCCGTCTCAGGTTCGTCTGTGGATGCCTTCCTCTTCACAGGAGCAGGCTTCTCTTTCACGTTTTTCTGTGCCTCCAAAAATGCTGAAATCAGCTCTGGACAGTCAAGGTTCTCCTCTGGTTCCCAGGTGTTGTCCGCACTAAATCAGCAGGAGGAAGGGTCAGCATTTGCACCGTAAAGCCCTTTCAACACCAAGTTCCATTTAAAATGCATGCAAACAATGGAGTTAACTTTAAGCCAGAAAAGCAGCTAAACTATGCAAATAAATGACCACAAACAAAAGCATAGCACAACCCCATACCAGGGAAGCACTTCCAGCTCAGCGGGGGCCAGGTGTCCCAGGAAACTCACTCTGTAAATCCTTTCCATTTCAGGTAGAACTCTACTTTCCCGTTGACGATGCGCTGGTCGAGCACTTTTTCCACAACAAATTCTTCAGGTTCTTCCTGAGTCTCCTGTGTGTCCTTCTTCGCCTTCATATTCTGCTTCTTGCCCATGTTATGCACTACAGAGAGAGAGAGAGAGAGAGAGAGAGAGAGAGAGAGAGAGAGAGAGAGAGAGAGAGAGAACTTTAGTCAACTCAGTAACAAATAAATGAAAGGGAACGAGTTAACACAAGAAGCTACCGAGCTTCTCCTGGCGACGATGTAGGAAAAGACACACCGGCATATTTGATGTCATTTGTATAAGTAACGTGTAATATCACTGCAACATGTGATGATGCAAACCCAAACTTGGGTGCAAATCGGAAAATATTATCATTAAACGGAGATTTATACACTATCTGTGCAAGAGAAAGCGTTGTGTGGATGAGCATGCGTGCTAACTCTAACACAAGCTTATACACTTTCAGACTTTAGTGTTTCAAGGAATTTCTTAAACTAGACAGAGCCAAAGCCGATGCAACGGTTTTTTAATGAAGTATGTGCAGCAAAGAACCTAAAGCATGAGTGATTTAAACTGCATTAGCATTTGCAAAACCATGCTACAGATCACGACAACCTTTAGAGGCCCGAATAATAGAACTAAATCAACGCATATACGCATTTACGTGAAGCTAGCTGATGATGAAGTATGCATTTCCATTACAGTGGTACATGTTAGCATACCGATAATGTACTCACGTGAACAGGTTTAAATGTTATAGCTAAGGTTCGTTAACTGTTTATTGGTAACGTTGTGCCTCACTCTTTCTGCTCAAACTGCTTTGCCTGCCTCGTAGTCCAACTGATAGAAAAAAAGGTTCCTCTTGATCGCTTCTGTCAACCAACAGAATTCACGCCGAATTGTACACAAAGCTCGCGCCGAGGAAAGTTTGTGCACACACCCTAAAAAAAAAGAGACGTCGCACCCCTGATGATGATTCTTTACCACGCGGTCAACCTGTGCTTTATCTCTTGTCTGCAACACTGGGCGGGCGCCAAACAGTAGGTTGTCTACGGGAGCCTGGAAGGAAAACGCGCATTTCTTTTTGACACTGACTCCAGGGCAGAGGTTGCTGTGTTTCAGTCTTCCTTCAGAGGCTACAAAGAAACCTGAAGAAAGTCATTAATTTAGTAGCTAACCATTATTGAGTTTGCATACTGTCTTCAGCACCTATTCTATATTGAGTGTGGCTAAAAAGAGAAAGGAAGTAATTAAAATCTGGCTGTAAATAAATGTGAACTCACAACTTTTAGTAACTGAGTTCTCCCAAGATAACATGAAATGTCTTAGTCAGGGGGCTAAAACTGAAATAGAAATTTTGGAGGACACCCGATAATATCTAAACCTTTAACACACTGGCAACGATTTATGTTTGTACTGGTGGGTCCTCAAAACTTAGACAACTCTCATTTTTATAAAGCAGCAAAATAGGTGTTTAAGCACATTATGTTATTTCAAAGCATTTCAACCACACAGACAGGCATGCAGACAATACAGCCATTCCACCAAATCAGTGCCATTTGCTTGTTGTAACCCTCCAAATAATAAAGTTAAATTTCTGTTTTTTCATCTCTAAATCAGATAATACACAGATAATTGTATTGCAAATCAGATATGAACTATTCAAAATGTGTAGTGGCTCATCTCAGGCAACGTTATTTCAGTTTTTACATGGTTTCTGAGCTGAAGGCAGTTGCATTTTTCTCAGTTCTGTTACCAAACTCAAGTTACATCCAAAAAGCATGGTTAAAAGTTTGTCGGCTTATTTCCCGATGCTTTGCTGCAGCACTTCATGGTAGCTTGATTCCCTGAGTGTTATATCCACATTGTGAAACTGATCTTAAATCTCAACAGCTTAAGTAATTTAAACTCTAACATACAGAAATCAGTATTACGTCTACTAATATTCAGACTAATAAATCAGTTGATCTGAGGACTCTACTTGCTCCTGCTACTGGTTCTCAGCCCTGTTTCTCTTCATTAGAGTAACAGGACTGAAAGAAACAGGAATAAGTTTTTAGCATAGAATTAGCAATTACATGAAATATATCCCCATGGCATTTATGCTAATAGCATGCTGACACCAAGTGCATTACAGTGATTTGGAGAAAAAAGTATTTTAAAAAGAAAAAATGTCATCAAAAATAATTAGGTAACAGTACTGAGCTGGGATTTTAACCCCCTTCACCAGAGTTGAAATGTCATGGAATACATAGAAAATAAATGAGTGAACTTAATTTTGGCCTTCCCATGGCCTGAATGAAACTTCCCGTGGAACATGTGACGTGGAATATTCAAAAAATTTTCAGGGGGAATGATGTGTTAGAGTAAAAGGACTGAGTGAAAACCCAGGGACACTACTCAAGTGTGAATTTTAACCAAGCTGTTTTTATTTTTACTTTTAAGAAAATGAACTTTAATTATATTTGAGATACAGAGTAACATTCATTCATTCATCCTCTATAGCACTTATCCTGTTCAGGGTCACAGAGGGCTGGAGCCTATCCCAGCTGTCTTAGGGCGAGAGGCGGGGGGATACACCCTGGACTGGTCACAAGTCAATTGCAGGACTGATACACAGAGACAGATAACCTTTCACACACACACTCACTACATAAATGCACATATGCACATAAACACAAATTTTACATAAAAATGCTATTTAATCAGTGCATTAAAACAGAAAATATAATCTAGGCTATGACAAATCTAAAATGTGATCCCCAGTTTGTAACGTCTGTGTATGCTGGGGGAGGGGTTTCATAGGCCTGCATTGGCATGATTGGCACACCTTGGTGCTCAGCACTCTATAATTGGCAACTATGTTTTCACATATATACTAGCCAGGTTGTCAACTTATTTATTTATTTTTTTTGTCCTTTTGTTCACGGTTTCTTAAAAGGTGGAACAATCAGATTTTTTAAGTGCTTTCTCATTCTTCTAAACTTCCACCAGTACTGGGGGTGTCAACTGATGGAGCCATAAACAAATAAAGGGGGTACTTTTGAGCATTCACAGCTTTGATTTGGTATTGGAAAGCAGTCCACTGAAGATGATCACAGCAGGTGTCGACAGTCTGAACAAAAGTTCAGGAATTTCACACAACAGATTAACTTTGTCTATTTGTCTACAAAGAAAAAAATTACATCAAGAATCAACCACCACAGTTTCCCACTGTATAATTACTAGCCTACTTATAGTTTTGTGTTTTTAGTCTAGCTGTGCATATGCAGAAAGGAGCATGTGGGTTTGGAGAAAGACACAATACTTTGCAGAGTTCAATGTGCCATCATAGACAATGAGATGACCAACAACAAGAGCACTCATGGATCCCCAAACAATGATACAGCCTCCATTACATTTGACAATAGGTCCTGTACATACTGGAGATAATCTTTCATGTGGCCTTCTGCATACCCTTACGTTAACAGGAGGAAGATAAAGCAGGAAACTGGACTCATCTGACTACAGAATCTTCTTCCAGTTCCTGGCTGTCCAGTTCTTGTGTGCTTGGGCCCATGGCACCAGGCTAACCTCTGTCTCTCATTGATCAGGGGCTTCTTGACAGTATTTTAGGACCTTAAAACATAATCTAAAAGTCAGCCACATACAGTGTGGGTAGAACACCAGACACCAGTTTGGTTTGACCACTGTAGCTGAAGCTCCTGTGATATCATTTGGCGGTTTTCTCTTCACATGCAGCTCAGGATACGGTCATTTCTTACTAGAGAATCCCTCGGATGCCCAGATCTTGGTTTGTCGTCCAAGCTGTTGGCTCATCTGTATTTCTGCAGAGTGTATCCAACTGCTGAAGCTGAACCCTTCCTGGCTGAAAATTTGTATCTTCAGGCGCATTTCCTGGGGTAGTTTCCTTGTTCTAGCCATTTTTGTCTCTGAAGTTTCAAAGGTGCTGGCTTTATGTAGACACAAAGCACAGCAACAGAAATTGCCTTTTCATTAAAAGCACGACATTCATTAGTTGCTCACTGGTACCAAAATGACCCAATTGCCACATTTCTATGTATTTTTATGGAACCAATCAATTTTAACTTTTTAACAGCTTTTTTGGATTTGTTTAGTATTTTGGTTGTGATTGTACAAAAAGAAAAAACTTCAAGAACTAAGAGTGATACCCAGCAGATATCCAAATATTGCTCCATGAATTTGATGCAACAAACAAAGGGTATCAGAGGCTCATCATTCAGTGCAGAAACACAAATGTGCTGGTGTTGCTCCTTGTGTCTGAATGCCAACTGAGTTCAGAAATATGGATGGAAATATGGATATGAAAGTCATAACAGTCAAAAAAGTAAGCATTAAAATTCATGGCATCAAAATGCCAAATGAAATCCTTGAAGGACTGTTGGCACTTCATGCTGCCACTGGATGTGAAACTATGAGCCAGTTAACCGGAATACGAAAAAAAACTGTGGAACTGATCCAAAAGTGCTCTTATCTACTCCATAACAGAGGACGTAGTAATTCCATCTTCTCTGTCCTTTGCTGAACAGTTTGGGTGCAGACTGTATGACCTACAGTCATCTACCAACTCCATCTAAGACATTGGCTGTGCCCTGTTTTGTAAAGTAAAAGCCAACATAGACACTTTCCCACCAACAGAGGCTGCCTCACGAGGGCCCACTATCAGACAATGGTTTGGAAACAGTTACTAGTGAACCATCTACAACTGCCCTAACCAACCAGTTGTGGTTAGCACATGAAGATAGGCAACTTATAATCACATAACCTGTACAGGCCAGGGCCTGTATGCACATCCAGCTATTAGCGATGAAAAGGGACCTTTTAGCTAACGGTAAAACAATAAATACAATAGACAAGCGGTATTCATTAGCCAGGTTAACACTCCAAAAGAGCATTAAATTTGATGGAGGCACACCCAAACCATTACGGGTGCTAACGGTGCTAATTACCAAAACTTGTTAACTCTTTTGCTGAGACCAGGACTCAAACTAAGCACTCGGAAATGTCTCCGGGTTGACTTAACAAGACATTTGCAATCCTGATAAGCAGTACTACGAAGCTAGACACCAATTCGCTCTGTGAATCTCGGGTTTTCCAGTCTTGATCAGTACGTGTTCACATAAAAGGGGTGTAGTTTGCAGTGTCTGACCAAACACAAATATGGAGAAACAGTAGAAACCCTGCAGAGCAGCCCACTGTACCATGGAGTACCAACTTCACTCAGTTACAACAGAAAACTCAGTAAAATGCATGGATGTATGTCTGTTTGGTGTTTCTGAAGCTGCTGGCGCAAAGATACCCATTATTAATGCTAGTTGTAATAATGCAAACTAGAGATGCTTTGCTAAACATGTGGCACAGGAATTAGAGCATCTTGTTTATTTTTTTTTTAATCAGAAAAGAAACAATGTCAGCAAGTGCATTTCAAAACCCTTAAGCAAAATTATTTTAACATCATTCAACAATCACCATGCAATCAAAAAACATTTGCCCCCAGCAACATAAAAAAACAGAAGAAAATTTATACAGACAGAAAAGTAAACTTGGTCAAACCAGGAAATTAAATACAAGTTTGTGAGGGACTGACAAAAATAAAATAAAATAAGAGGAGTCACACTCTTCACTTTTATGCAGCGTTCTTCACTTAACTCACTCACTTGACTTTTCAAAGTGGTATGTATTTTAACTTGTACTATATTCTTTATTCAACTCGAAAAAAAATCTTAATTATATGAAAAACAAAAACTTAAACAACCGATAATCCTATTCTATAGATGTTGATTGTTTATTTTTTTCCAGAAACCAGACGTAAGTGTCCATTTTAGGGTCATTGAATTATTAAAAAATGTTTATAAAATGACTGCAGTTTGGTTCCCCAAAAAGGTTTTTTTTTTTTCTTTTTTGCAAATCTTTGCACAAAAACTGAATTGTGAGGTAGAATATAATCTTGCAAAAACTCCCGAATGATTGAAATGAAAGGGTTGAGCAAAATTGTGCTTGAAAAAAAAATAAAAAAGATAAAAGATTAACTGTTGTGCCTTTTCGTGTGGAAAAAACATGTGAATCATGTAAACACACAATATCCAAAACACTTCTTCAATGCAAATTTAAGGCCTTGTTTAATCATTGGTATGTTTTATGTCATTAAGACATAAGGTAAACAACAAAATCCAATATTTCTATGAAATAGAACATGCCCTCAAATCCCCAAAAGACATCTGTAAATTTTAATTAGGTGATGTCCCAATAGTCATACCATTTTTAAAACTGAAAGTTATGAAAAAAAAAAAAGATACTGCCCTTAATGGTCCCATAATGCACAAAAGCATTTCAGGAACATCAGACACTGTAATAAATATGAGCGGAACCTCTTCTTAGCAGGGTCAAGATTACACAGAAGCATACACATAGAGGCCTCCACCAAGATCTCTATTCAGTAACTGTCAGAATGCGGGCCATGTTGACTTCAGACATGTCTGGGTGACTATGTTTGTCTGTTAAAGGTAACACTCATCACTTAAAGTCACTTAAAGTTAACAGGCACAAAGAGAAACTGGTATCACCAGCAACTTAGCTCTTCCCTTCAGCCGCCCCAGGATGTTCTGTGTATCTTTAATGAGCAAAGAGTGTCCAGTGTGTAAGCTACATTTTTTTTTCCATGAGAGGTTTTATTTACAGATATTATTCTTATTTTCTTTTAAGTCCAACGCATCTTTTCTTCTTGCAGCTTTGCTGATTTAGGCTCCCAACAGCGGTGAATCCACACTCACTTTAACAGAACAGGAGATCCCAAAACCAGAGTCAAGCAAATAAGTTCAGGAATACTCAAAAACCAAAGTCAAATTCAGAAATACTGCATCACTGTTTCTTCTCCTTCTTTCTCTTGTCTGATTTGTTACCAGTGGATGTGGAGACTGCAGGTCGTCTCACTGGCTGAACTACAACCCTCCCATTCGCCCCGCACTGCAGGGTGAATCTTTCTGGGTTCAGGGGCTGTCCTGATTCATCCCTCAGCTGGGCCAGGACATCTCTGGTCAGCTGCTTGATCTGCTGGCCCACAGCACCCATGGTTTTGGCTGTTAGCTGTTTCTCCCTCAGCAGCCTGTTTCTTTGAGCTTGTAACATTTCCACCTCCTCCTGAAGCCCTGTGATGGCATCTAGCTTGCGTTTGCGGCAGTTCTGTGCTGCTAGTTTGTTCTTCCCCCGCCTGCGGATGTCCCTCAGAAGTGTCACCTGTTCAGGGGAGAAGCCATGACCGTCTAGGACTTCCAGGAACTCCTCCACAGGCATGTTGACAATCTGAAGGACGGAGAAGGGGATGCACATGGCGCGAGCTCGTAGCTCATCACGACTCAGATCCCTATCATCCAAAAATGGGCCTTCATCCTCGCTGAGAGGCTCTTCTTTGATCCCTTTGTGGGGAAGTGTTACTGGTGGTGGGTTTAAGAGAGCAGGAGAAGAATAGCTGTGGTCATGCCACACACTCTCACTCAGATCAACAGGTGACCATGTTGTGTCATAGTCTGTGATGCCTTTAGGGGGGGCAGAGTCCACCTCGCTGCTGTAGCCTGTAGCTCCACACTCATCCTCACAGTATGAACTAGATGATGAGGACATCTCTGATGAGTCTGCATAAGCAAGGAGTCAGTGATATCATTAGTATAAATAGTTTACTATTTCTGTATTTTGTAGTTACAAACACTTTATCTAACAGTATTAATGGAGATTTAAACCAACCTGGGGAGACTGGACCTCCAGAGCTGCTCTCCAGTGAGAGACCAGAGTCGGAGTCCATGTCCTCCAAAGCCTGTGGGTCTAAGCCTTCCAGACAATGCATCAGCTGGGTGTCCATGGTGTCCAGGCCTTCCAAACCCAGTTGATTGATCTGGTCAAACACAGCTTCATCCAGACAGCCACCCAGTGCACCATTTCCACTTAAATTACAGACTGAGGCAAAGGGAAGAGCAGCCAGGCCCAGTGCCATCCCTGGCAATGCATCTGAGTGTGAAGAGCTAGTGGATTCTTGTCGGAAGAGGGCTCTTCGTTGTTGGGTGGCCAATCTGGACTCAGCTCTTTCAGATGGTGTACCGAAAGCTGCAGCGCTCATTACCATGGCATCATGCAGGCTGACATCCTGGCTGATGGCACTGGTGATGTCTGTGTCGATGTCTATGAGACGCCCAGTAGCAAGAGGGTCCAAATCCTGCATGAGATGTACATTTCACCTCAAACTTCAGTTTTTGCAGTTTTTTAAGATATATTATAGTACTTTCTGAATGTTTATCTGAATTTCAACCTTGGGAGGTTGTCCCTTAGATTTAAAGGTTTTAATAAGTAGTTCAAAATAGTTGAGTCAACTGTTCACCAGTATTTTCTCTTCTGGTTATTTATAGCAGCATCCAATACATCCACACTTTAACAGCAAATCAGATTAAACCAACAGAAATTAAAGGCAGGGACAACCTTTCTTCTTTGTAGATTTTCTTTTTCTTAATTCTTTGGCATGTGTAATTAACAAAAGCAGAAAACTTACGTCTAGCTCCGAAAAGGAAAGAGAGAGTAAGTTGCTCCAGTGCTGGTCGATATCAATAGAAGGAGGAGGGTTGAGTGCAGTGATGCCTTCAAGCAGACTCTGTAATAGATTAAAATAAATTATGAAAGTACAAAACATTGACAGGGTGAGCTTAATTTTTTCTTTAATGTTAACTAAATGTCATATTTGCTTTTGTATAATAAGAAATAGGAACTTAAACATCTTTCAATTTGAGTTTTAATATAATCTTACTACATTATATCCATGGTACCACTGTCATCAGGATGGTGTAATATGAGTACTGAAATAACATCTGTATGATTTTGAGGTTGAAATTAGGCAATGACTTATCAACATCAACTGCCCATATAGTCAGGGGGCCAGAACTGAAAAAGCAACTTTGGCAGACACCTCGGGGTACAGGCTGACAACCTATCCAGTATTAATATTTGACCCCTTAACATGTATTCTAGCTAGGTTGTCAACTTAGAAAATGTTTTTTTGTCCTTTTATTGACTGTTTTTTAAAAAGTGGTAAAATCGGATTTTTTTCTAAGTGCTTCCTTATTATTCTAAACTTCCAACAGTAATGTTGAGCTTTTTCTTTTTCTAAATTAACTTAATTCATGTGCAAACATGATGTTAAAATAAGTAATCAATAAATACCAAGGAATATTACACCAAGGGGGCGCTGGTGAGCCAGCACAGCTGTGATTTGGCATGAGAAAGCAGGCCATCGAAGATGATCACAGCAGGTGTCAACAGGCTGAACAAAAATTCATGACTTTCACATAACAGATTAACTTTGTCTGCAAACAAATCATTTACATTAAGACTCAACCATCAAAGTTTGCCGGAAAAAGGAAGGCTTAACATTTTTCCAACTAGCTAAAATAGCAAGCAGCTAAGTAGCTAGGCTACTACATGATTACTATCTTACTGACCAGTTTTGTGTTTTAGTCTTCTAAAATACCAGGGAACACCTAGTCAATCATATGGTATATGGTCATGAAATTATAATACAATGATGGAAAAGTTTTTGGACACCCTTAAAATTCTACACAATCTCAAATACTATCATGAATTATTTGTGGAAAAATATTTTCTTGTTTCAAAAAGTGTGGAAGCATAGACAGAGACAAACTATAGTTCGCTTTTGTTATTAAGAAAAACCAACAAAACTAAATTCTCATTTTCAATGTGTCACTTCTCAATATTGTCTGTATCAAAGTCAACAAATAAAAGAGAATATGTTCTAAACCTGAACAAAAAATAAATAAACCATCACATCATGAAATGACTATTTAGTAGCCCTGCATAAGCACACAGCAGAACTCTAATTCTGGCTGCCATGTTCCTCTCTAGCCTGTTAAGAGCTTATCTTGTCCCATTTTTCTTGAATCACTGTGTTCAATTCTTCTAAATTCTTTGGTTTATACTTTGAAACAGACCGTTTTATAATTCACCATAGATCTTCAATGGGGCTCATGTCCTTAGATTGAGCTGGCCCCTCTAAGACCTGGATCCTGTGCTCCTACAACCAAGTTCTCCTGGCCCTGGATGTTTGGTGAGGGCCAGTATCTTGTTAAAACATCCAGTTTTGATCTGGACAGAGCATGTGCAGAAGGGAGCATCTGGGTTTAGAGTATGGTACAATACTTGTCAGAGTTCAATGTGCCATTACAGACAGTGAGATGACAAAGGGTAGCAGCACTCATGGATCCCCAAACCATGATCCTGCCTCCGCCATGCTGACAGTAGCTCTTGTACATGCTGGAGATAATGCTTGGCCTGGCCTTCAATGTACCCTTACATCAGCGGGAGGAAGATCAAGCTGGAAACTGGGCTCATCTGACCACAGGATCTTCTTCCAGTTCCTGCAGGTCCAGTTTTTGTGTGCTTGGGTCCAATGACACCTGGTTTACCTCTGTCTCTTATTGATCTGGGTCTTCTTGACAGTCTTGTAGGACCTCAAGCTGTAATCTAAAGTGGGCCATGTACAGTGCAGGTGGAACACCGACACCAGTTTGGTTTGACCACTCAGATTTTGATTTGTCTTCTAAGCTGTGGGTTGGTCTCTATTTCTGCATAGTTTGTCCAACTGCTGAAGGATGGCATCTGCACTTCCTGGCTATTGGGCAGCAGCTGTACCCTTCCTGGCTGAGAGTCTGTATCTTCAGGTTGTGTTTCCTGTGTTAAGTTCCTTTTTTTAGCCCTTTTTGTCTCTGAAGAACCTTCAAATGTGCTGGCTATATATAGACTCGAAATTGTGTCTTTTAACAAAAAGCACAACCTTCATTAGTGGATCACTGGTACCAAAATGATCCAATACTCAAGTTTTCTAATGCATTTTTATGGAACCAATCAATTTAAAATGTGAAACCATGAGCCAAATTACCAGGACACGGAAAAGAACAGCATGGAAAGTGATTCAACAGTGCCCTTATCAACTCCACATCTGAGGATGAAGTAGGTCCTGCTACCCTGTCCTTTGCAGAACAGTTTGTATGCAGACTGTATGACCCACAGTCAATTACCAACTCCATCCATGATACTGGCTGTGCCCTGCTTCAGAAAGTGAAAGCCAATGTGAACACCTGACCCCCAACAGAGGATGCCTTGTCACAGCACCTAATGAGGGCCCACTAGCAGCTGAAAAAATGTCTTTTTTTGATATTCTCTCAGTCACACCATTACTGCTCACCAGGTTTATCGCTGTTTATGTGTAGTAGGCATGCACAAGTGAAAACATTGAATAGGAGTTTTCTGGGAGGTTCCCTAACATATGACATTCTGCACCTGCCTCGCTTTCATGGCACAAATACTTAAACAGACATTATTTACTGTTGTGAATGCAGCTAACGCTACCGCAGAATGAGCTGTTCTATAACAGTATGTTAAGAATTATGGACCTGTTTGTGTAATGACTGAATATGCATACAGGCTCAGGTGTTTAGGGCTTAGGGTTTAGGTGTTTAGAAGTCAGTGCAGTGGCTTATAGGCAGTGCAGCTGTCGAAGAAATGGTGTGTACTGCAGTGAGGCATGTTGGTGTGCCTGCGCAGTGTGGTGCAAGAATACCTAGGTACCTGTATCATTATCATCATAAATGTTATGCCCTTTGGTGTGATGCAAGTCTTGTTTTGTGAAAGTAAATCTATACTCAAAACAAAAACAGTTAACTTGCCTGTTGTGTCCTTGACCAGGACTTGGACTAAGCACTCAGAAATGGTCCCTGGGTGCCTTCTGAAGGCTGCTTACTTTTCCTGCTGTTTCTGGAATATGATAGTTTGGATGAAGAAAAAAACAGTTTCTGTTTCACGCTGTTACTAATTAAAGGGACTGTGAGGACTTTCTAAGTCATCTTGAAAAAGATCTGCTTCTAGATTTATGCCTGGTTATAATCCACAGTTTAAAATGAGATTATTAGCGCCAAAATAGGTTATTTCACAATGCTATTTCTTAGCTTCTTAGTCGTGTTGGGATTGATTAATCACATGTTGAGGTCCCCACAACAATCCCATTCTAGCCAGCAAAGTTCAGCAGTGAGAAGAGAGAGATCAGTGTTTTTCTCTGCTGAAAACTATTTATGTTGTTTATTTATTAGTGATGGTGGACACTGGAGCTGAACTGTGGGACAAAAAAAGGACAGAAGCGCAAAGAAAGCTGAGAGTATGTCAATAAAATGAAGAGTGAGGTTACGTTTGCTCTGCTTCGTGAGGTTGGAGTTGGTAGATGAGCTCTGGTAGCACATAACCAGGATTCACTAATATTAGACATTTCAGAGCACGGGGTTGAAGACCCAATCGCCAGTCATAGTTTGCTTTAGTGTCAGTGTCAAAACCGTACAGCGTAGTGTGCAACTGTATGCAGCACGATGTGCAGGTATCCTTGCTGTTTTAGTTTTTGTGCCTTCTGCAACCATTGAATGCATTGACACCGACACTTGCAAAGACTTGCTGTTGGCATGCTGCTCAAAGTGTCATATCTTTCTATCCATGTCTATGATAACTACAGGCAGGAGCAACTGCTTATGGGAAGTGGGGTCTTTATCCTCCCAAAAATCATTAGCTTTTCCAGAAAAGTCCTCATAGCCTCTGTAAACAATATTTTTGTTACTAAACAAGTTGCCTCAAATGTCCCTTTGCCTGAGAACTATTACATAGAATTACACTCACCAGCCACTTTATTAGGCGCACCTGTCCAACCGCTCATTATTGCCATTTTCTAATCAGCCAATCACATGGCAGAAACTCAAGATAATCTGCTGCAGTTCAAATTGAGCATCAGAATGGGGAAGAAAGGTGATTTAAGTGACTTTGAACGTGGCATGGTTGTTGGTGCCAGACGGGCTGGTCTGAGTATTTCAGAAACTGCTGATCTACTGGGATTTTCACACACAACCATCTCCAGGGTTTACAGAGAATGGTCCAAAAAAAGAGAAAATATCCAGTGAGCGGCAGTTCTGTGGGTGAAAATGCCTCGTTGATGCCAGAGGTCAGAGGAGAATGACCAGACTGGTTCCAGCTGATAGAAAGGCAACAGTAACTCAAACAACCACTCGTTACAACCGAGGTATGCAGAAGAGCATCTCTGAACGCACAACACGTCGAACCTTGAGGCAGATGGGCTACAGCAGCAGAAGACCACACCGGGTGCCACTCTTGTCAGCTAAGAACAAGAAACTGAGGCTACAATTTGCACAGGCTCACCAAAATTGGACAATAGAAGATTGGAAAAACGTGTCCTGGTCTGATGAGTCGCGATTTCTGCTGTGACATTCGGATGGTAGGGTCAGAATTTGGCGTCAACAACATGAAAGCATGGATCCATCCTGCCTTGTATCAATGGTTCAGGCTGGTGGTGGTGTTGTAATGGTGTGGGGGATATTTTCTTGGTACACTTTGGGCCCCTTAGTACCAATTGAGCATCATTTCAACGCCACAGCCTACCTGAGTATTGTTGCTGACCATGTCCATCCCTTGATGACCACAGTGTACCCATCTTCTGATGGCTACTTCCAGCAGGATAACGCGCCATGTCATAAAGCTGGAATCATCTCAGACTGGTTTCTTGAACATGACAATGAGTTCACTGTACTCAAATGGCCTCCACGGTAACCAGATCTCAATCCAATAGAGCACCTTTGGGATGTGGTGGAACAGGAGCTTCGCATCATGGATGTGCAGCCGACAAGTCTGCAGCAACTGTGTGATGCTATCATGTAAATATGGACCAAACTCTCTGAGGAATGTTTCCAGTACCTTGTTGAATCTATGCCACCAAGATTTAAGGCAGTTCTGAAGGCAAAAGGGGGTCCAACCCGGTACTAGCAAAGTGTACCTCATAAAATGGCCGGTGAGTGTATGTAATAGTACTATTTACAACTAGTAGCAACCAATACAAACTTTAAAGAAGGAAAACAACAACTGAATTGGGTTGAAATTTATTACTAAAGTGGTATTTATTTTAAATATGATTTCATTTTACTATCTGGTACATTAATAAAGTCAAATATCACCAAAGGCCCCATCTAGAGTTCCAGATTTCCGCCTGGACATTGAAGTACTTAAACTTATGTAGTGTTGCACCAGCTCATGCTAAAAGCTTAAAACTTGGCATGACTCTTGCCCATAGACTGGTACACTGATTGAAAGAGGTTTTGGGATGCTATCCTATTTTACCAAGATGGAATTAATTTTAAAATATAGTTTTTCCTAGACGGAAATGGATTTCTACATGTTCTAGCTCTATTTTTCTTACAACAGTACACACAAATTTGATTATGACACTTCAGCAGGTAACCCCTGAGTGTAAGCTTTCATTTGATACCAAGTTTATGTTTATGGCCCTTGCGGTTGTGGAGATATTCAACATTTTTTGTGGACATGTCGTCTTATGCAGGAAACCTGAAAATTCACCTTAAAATGCTTGTAAAAATCCCCACCCAAAAAATTCAGCTTGACAACCACCCTAAGAATTTACCTTGGGGTCCCCTCTAACTAAAAAAACAGGTTGACAACCTGTACCCCGACATGTCCGCAAAAGTCTTAACGGAAGCACTTTTCAGAATTGGCCCCCTGACTAATAAATTGGAATAAAACAAACAAAATAAAAAGAACAAGAAATATTTTAGGACAGACTAATTAAACACTGCGATGCCAATTCCATTATATAAACCAGTTAAGTTACTTTCAGAAAACAAGGACTATTCTATCGCTGATGCAATGTGGAACATTTTCTCAAACAAGACCACTGTGTCAAACCTGGATCTTACCTCATGTTCTAGTGTGGAGCTGTGAGCCAGCTGAGTGAGTGGGGCTGGTTCTTCTTCCTCTTTAACTTTAGCATCACACTCCTGATCGTAGAATGATAGATGGTTGAAAAAAAAAAAAAGTTAGCAAAGTGACAACCAAAGCCAATTTCATCTCAGTTAGGCAACCTGAATATTCAATCTTTGCAGGTAATCCTGGGAGAGGATTACTCCTCTGTTCTGTCGGAGAAAAGCTTTAATAATGAGCAGTTACTGTGACTCAGGAGGCTTAAAGAGTTTACCTGAACAGATCAGATTTAAGTATGACTTCTTTTTTACCCCATAAACTGCAATTTATTTTTACTCTTGCACATGTGTGTTTGTGCACAAAACTGAGATTTGGGATTTTTTCCTCTTAAATAACAGTTGGAAGAATTACCTTACTGACAACCTAACTCTGTTTGAAGTTGTTAAACAAGCCCTGGTACACCATGTACTGCCTTTGGGTCACCAGCTGTCACTGAAGATAAAACTTGTTTTTCCACTTCCATATGATTAAAGGAATCAATTCTCAACCTTTTCAAGGAAAATTACAGTTGAATTGGTTTCTGCATTAATGCCAGAGGGCAAAATTTAACCAACAGTAGTGTAAAGTAACCCAGAGCTGCTGAAGTTCTGTCTGAGCTTGTCCACATGTACTAATGTAGCATTGTCAGCTACAGAAAGCTGTGTTAAAATTATTGATTTCACACTCTTAAATGTCAGAGCTGTCTTTAGACTCCCTGTATTTCCAGAACACTTCATCCCAAAAGCTGGTAAACTACCACACATTTTAAAAGGTAAGAGCAATGAGAGATTTGTTAAAAAAAAAAAAAAAAACATTATCCCTGTAAATAAGAACCCTGGGAGGCAGCAGTGCTCAAGTATGGACCACCGCTTTTGTGTAAGCAAACAGGGTGTGGGTTTAAGCCTCATTTCTCCACCTCTCAAGGCCCACAGCTGGCAGCTGAGTCTGAAGAAAGGAGATATAGTTACACAAACAGCAACATCAACTGCCTTCAGGTCACAACATACACTGAGCAGCTGTTTCTACCCTGAGCCAGAAAAAGTGGATTACTGATCAGACTGAATACAAAAGGTATGGTGTGATGGCAATTAATGGCCATCACAGGAGACAGGTGATAGTTACGCATACTGTGAAAAAAAAGTTTTTCAATCAAGAGCTTTTAAGAGTGAAGTAGTTGAACCTTTAAGCAAACACATGAACAGCTGTGTGGTCACACTGGTCTCATTAGGGTCTTACATATGGCGTTAATTCTTCTGTGCTGATTCTTTGGAGAAGGCTTAATGTGACAAGCTCCACAGCACAGTGTGACAGGTGCAGCAGGCAGTTACATACTCAATGCTGCACATAAAAGGCTGTCCTTTTTAGCTAGCTCTGTAAGTTACTCACATAATTACCAAAAGGTTAGTGTAAGACATAATAACTAGTTGCAATGTTTCCATAATGAATGGGGGAGCTCTGCTGTAACTGGGCAAGAAGTTAATCTCTGAGTTGAAATGTGTGACCCAGCAGTGGTGGAGCCAGTTAAAGTGAAAGTGAATGCACATGGCATGTTTGTCCACAGGTTATCAAGTTGTGTCGTCTTGTTTCCTGGTTTAGCAGGAAACATAACTGTGTAATAAGGTCCTGCCTGGATTTACACCCATCATTGTATAACTTGGGCTGGTGCTGCTAGTTAGCAACTGATAGCATTAGCTGCTTCTATAAACATTGAGCAAGTTTTGATCTATTTCATCAACTTATGTAATGTTGTGCTCTAGCTTGTCAGTCATGTTTTTCCTCTTATATGCGATTAATAAGCAAGATCTGTTAAACCTTATTTTCAACACACACTTGCCTCTTTCAGAAACCCGCAGGCTCCGGTGGTACAAGGCCCTGATCCCAGTTCAGGGGCTGTTTGGCTCACATCCTGGCCTCTGTCTGGCAGGTGTTCCCTGTCACCTCTGGCCTCGTCTCCGGAGCTTTCTAACCCCGAGCTGGTGTCAGTGTTATTGCTGGTTGAAGGTCCGGAGTCAGCCTTGTCTGTGGCAGACACCTGGTGCACCAGCCATGCGTTCAGCTGAGTGGGGAACCGCGGAGTGCCGAGGTTTCTCACCTCATCTAGCAGCCGGCGACTTGTAAAAAAGTTGTCCAATTCAGGACATTTTGGGTGAACGCTGTACCCATCAAGATTGTCTCTCAAATTGTGAAAGGGTGTCTGGGTATACGCTGAGCTGGGACCCAAGTTAATCTCAATCAAAGGCGAGTAGTAGCCGCTTAAGTAGCTGTCGATATCAACACGAACTCCTATCAAACTAAGTAAGATTGTTAACTGTATCAAACCTTCTGTGAGGTACTTTTTTGCGATCTGCATTTTCTAAATACTTTCAGAGCTGCAGAAAACTGTGAAATCCTGACCCAACAGTTCCTCTTTCCCGATCGGACAAAGGGAAAAGACGAACAAAAGAGCACGCCTTCCCCTGTCAGACAAAGAGGTCCGCCTGTACCGGCGAAATCGTTAGGCAGCTATGCTAGCTAGTAGCTGTGAGCTATCCGCTAATTACCGGTTAACGGGAACTCCGTGGCGTACACATATCGAATCCGTTTTCTTTATTTCCCTTTGAGCGCGGTAGTTTTTGGTTGGTGACACTTGCTATCAGAACGTTACCGACGTTGTTAATTAAACAGAAAATGAAACATCTTTTGAGCTAACTGCTGTCACCAGAGAGTGCTGCTGCTGGGGAACTTCGTTTCAAGATTTGCATAGCTGGTCTAGATTGGACCAGAGCGTTGACGGTACCAGGATGTGATTGGACGGCAAAAGTGTCAGTTATCATTCTGACCAATCGGAGCAAAGAACCGCAGTCGTTTCCTTCCAGCTCTATCTTCAATTTACACATTATTTAAATGAATAACAGTTGGAACAAAACTGACGGCGCTTCTGAATCGCGTATATGAATACAATTCTGTTTTTACTAACTGTTTCAAACATACAGCTGTATATATTATCCTAGAAATATCTCAGGAGAATGGACAGCGAGTACTTCCGGGATGTTTGTGCTACTGACCTGCATTTGTGCAATGTGTTACCTACTGGTAAACTGCTGAATTACAGTTTGAACTTGTTGAACTACAGCGTTAAACCCCCTGTTAAGGAGAGGTGCAAATGGTAGTATCCTAGTGTGAACTAAACGACAGTAGATTGTGGTGAACGACACACCACAACATAAACGTCGACCCAAAACAGTTTCAAAGTTAAAAGGATAATACTGTTCATGGTGTAACTTATAATAATAATAATAATAATAATAATAATAATAATAATAATAATAATAATGAAGCACTGTTTCCCTAAAATCACTATTAAATAATAACTGCCAATAAACAATGAAATATGTTTAAGTATATCCCGGTGCAATTGTTATTTTGCTGTTGATGATGTTTTATATTTGATCCTAATCTTAAATCGGATCCTTATCTTTAAACTGGTTTATTTGTATCACTTTAGGTGATTCAAATGTTTGTTTTTTTGTTTAGTTTTTTGTTTGTTTGTTTTTATACCAGATCATCTAGACTGAGTTACAACTGGGTAAGTTTGAATTGAAAACATAAGATTCTTAATGTCTATACAAACTCCTGCACATTTAACTTGTCCTTTAGTTCGGAAGCACTTATATCCTAATAGAATCCAACCTCCTACCTCTCTGAGAGGTCAGGATCACATGTGCTTGCTAAAATGTTACCCAAGGTCTTTGCTTTCTAAAGCCAGTGCTGTGATCAGGGGCAACCTTGAGGTGAATAACAGGACTAGAAATTACACACATTAAAAGCAGGCACTGATTGCAGCATTTTAAAACATTTATTATGAAATTATTAAAATACACATATTACTGTTAGCCAATTTATGGAACATTTCTCTAACCAATATAATTGTTTGACTATAAGACTTAGTGATGTCAGAATTCTATTCAAGTGAGAGTGCAGACAGGAAAAGATTGATTTATTAGTTTTATTGTTTTCGTATGAGTATAAACTTGTTAATGACACCTATGTTAAGCTTTTGTTATGTCAGGGTGTTAAATACAAAACAAAATATTGATAGTTTTGAAAGTAAATCAAATTTTGGTTCTTAAAGTCCAAAAAACAGCATATGATATAATAGTGGACATGAGGATGTTACAGAGCTGGTTCATTTGCGACCCCTGCTGGTAGACATTGATCACGTAAACTGATAAACCTGAGTTTAAACAAGTTAAGGTAGGCTTATTTTCCTTCTTAAATGAAATGGAGAAAGCTAACTTTAATATATATATATATATATATATATATATATATATATATATATATATATATATATATATATATATATATATATATATATATATATATATATATATATATATATGCAATGTCGTAAACACCAGTTTGGGAAATAAGAAAAGAAGAGAAAATTTTTATTTTCTTCACAGTTTGTCAGATGTTTTCTCCCCCTCACATTTAACCGCCTGGTGATTCAGAGATTTATGATGTCACCATGATAACATTTTGGGATGCATTTTAAAATGTTCACCGTTGACACGTCTGTTGTAAATGGAGAAATATGACAAAAGACGCGCTCTATATCACAGAAAATGTGATGAAAGCGTTTACAGTTGTCAACAGAAAATGCAAAGTGGAGTGAGCTGGTGAACATAAAGTGCACTGACATGCTCTCTGGATCAAAATACTTCACTCCCCGTTTCTTTTCTTCATGTGTTTTTAGTGAGATGTTGATTTATTTGCAATTAAGTCCACTGAACCCAAAGGAAACTGTCTACAGATGAACACAATCAACTTTCATTACAGGAACAACAAAGTGGCTTCAAGTAATCTGACTCGACGAAGTTCAATAGCCATTGTTTCTGTCAGCAGCTGGCAGGATAGACCACAGGTACAATTCCAGTACAGACAAGCTCGCTAAAGGGTTCTGCTGTTACATCATCAAAGCGTTAAATTTGCTGTTCAGGCACTGTTACGCTACAGACCTGACTGAAGGTGGATATGTGAAATTGTACAGTCCATCTCTGAGAAAATGTTTCACATTAAGTCCCAAGCTGTTTATAAGCTACACTTCAGTCTCGCGGAACTACAATGGCTCCCCCTAAAATATAACAAATGACACTTGCGGTCTGCCCCATGCAGGCTTTACACATCGACAAATCCAAAATCTAAACGCTCCAAACTGCGTCGCTTAAAAAAAGCTGTGAAGAATAATCTGCTCCGATTGATGTAATGCCAGCACGTAGTCATCAGATTAATCCACAAGTATTTTCATAACGATGTGAAACACATTTAAATCAACTTTGTGAAGTTCTGACAGATTTATTACGGGCGAGCTCTTAAATCATTCCCACGTACTACTCTGAGGACGACGCTGATTGGTAGAATTATAGATGATGTAGACGAGACGAATGCGCATGCGCTTTTACAGTTCAAACCCGCAAAGGTTTATGGGAAGCTGAGGGAAAACGAGGTTACTTCTATAGAATTTTTTTGTTTTTCTGTTTTTAATCTTTGGGATGAAGCTAAAAGTCCGTGTTCACACCTATGTCTTCACAAGAGTCTTTTGTCAACGAGTCATAATAACTGCGAGCTTATTTCAAAGTGAGATTTTTTTCTGCTTCGTTTATTTTTTATTTTTGTTCCATCCGATTGTTTTGAGGGAAGCCATCAACCCTGACAGCCCGAATTAAAATAAAATTAAGATTAAACCTATGATCCATTTGTCTGATAGCCTTCCTTTTGTTAATCTACAGGACTACACTATAGCTAAAACATCAGTTATTGGTGTAAAAAAAACTCGTGACTATAAAGGAGGAAAAAATTACAGAAAAAATAAAAGAAAACAAGGCTGTTCTTTCTTAAAAGAAAATGTCGGTGAAATACCTCGTTTTATCAAAATATCTTTGCATTTAATTTTTTTACTGGTACTCTTATTTATTTATTTATTTATTTATTTATTTATTTATTTATTTATTTATTTATTTATTTAAAATAGACTAAAGGGAAATTAAGTTAAAATCTATGCAGCAGTAGGCTTAGTTAAATAACAGAAGACGCATAATATCTGTACATGGCAAACAAAAAAATTAAAAGCCTAATCTTCTGTGCTTTGCAGAAAATAATATAAATTTGCTCCACTATAATTAAAATCCCTTGTATAATTCTGAAAAATTTAAAAATGAAATATAAGATACATCCTGGTGTGTCACTATATTGTGAATAACCACATTTTTTTACTTTTATAATAGAAGCTGTGCCTACAACATGAGAAAAACCGAATTAGGCTACTATTCGATTTAAAATTTTAAAAACGTTGTTTTTTGTTTTTTTTATTAAAAAAGGAAGGCCGAAACGTTTTTTTTTATTTGGAAAATACTTGGTACATTTGTCTCAACTCAGCCTATTTACTATAAATGTGTTCGCACGGTTTCGTGCAGTGTCTGTGATACGCTGCTGGGTGTGTGTGCATGTGTGTGCGCGAGTGTCTATTTTCAGCGGAGCTCTGTCCTCTAGAGAGAAAAACAACAGACTGGCCGTTCTGTGCCTCCAAACCCCTTCGCTGCTTGATTGACATCTTCTTTTAGCCAATCAAGGAACGAAACACCAACCTGCCTCTCCATTGGTTCCCCCTTGTTGCGCCTACCCACGCGTTGTCAGCCAATCAAAGTGCGTAAAATCAACATAAACCTTAATTTGGCAGTCCTGGCAGACTCTGTGGCGCCCCGCAGCGGAGGCATATGGAAGCAATTTCACCCTGGGCTCTTTCTCTCTGCAAACTGAGCTGTAATGATGAAAAATGCTCTATTCAGGGCTTTATTTCTCTTCCTTTTCAGTGCAGTTTTCGTTTTAATGCTGATGGACTGTGTCAACCAGTTCTGCATTATGTTTCAGACTTGTCGGAAGAACGCTGGGCGCTTTGTTTTTGTCCACTTAGCAGTGATTATACTTCACTCCACCAGCGGCAATGCATTTCCTACTGACAGAAATTAAGGACTGCTTATTTCATTAACCAAGATACAATAATTCACAGCTTTTACCCTTACTTTTAGTTTATAGTATGTGATTCCACTTCACCAAACGTGTATTTTGCCCAAACGTCCTACCGCACCATTGGCCACAAGAGTGTGCTATTGTTCTAACTTTTTTGGACCATAAGGCCTTAGCTTTGAGAGTTTTAAGTCCTTTACAGGAAACCCTGTCCTCTTTTTTTCTTTAACTGGTTTATTTGCTGGCAGATACTAATAAAAATGAAACATTTTACTTTGAATTCAAAATATCAAAGTTGCTTCCATCCACACTTATGCTTTTAGAGGTCTTCCTCACTTTGTCCTCCCTGTTTCCTTTTCTCTCACCACCATGTCTCAAGAGTCCAGAAGCAAAAGGGGCCAACAGTAGGGAGAGGTGTTGACAGTCTTGGAAAAAAAGGAAAAGAGGCAGAAAAAAAAAACAGCACAAGAAGCATTTGAGGATTTGATGTCAGAGACTGCGATGGTTGCCTTGATAAAGTCAGTCTGGCTCGCTGAGATTGGCAGCCTTCTTGTTGGAAAAGAAAACAGAAAGGCTGTACATAAACAGAGAAAAACCTGAGCAGAAAAACAGCTCTATATGATATGACCTTGCAGATATCAGCCTGGACATGCATGAAACAAACTTCTGTAATTTTCAATACATTTGTGTGCAAACATATAGGATGAGTGTGTTCTTTTTATGTCCGAAGGAAACCTCCTTGTGCCTGATCTGTTCCTGTAGCTATTGTGTCTGCTTCACTAATGGACTCCTCTCACCCTGTCTCCTTTTCCTCCCTCTGTCTTCCCTTCCTTTTTTTCTCCCATATCATATCCATGTATTCCCTGGAGGGCTGATTAAAAGGCTTTCTAGCTGGGGTGAGGAGAGAGGAGAGGAGGAGGAGGAGGGGTGGTTGGGGGGAGCAGTAGAGAAGAGTGGTCCTTATTACCCCATATGTCTGGACAGGAGAGGGTGGAGTGGAAGTCCTCTTCCAGTTAATCAATAGAGATTCTGTCCTCATCCTCTCCCTCTCTCTCTCTCTGTCTCCTTCCCTGTCTCCTCTTCCCTTCACCTTCAGACTCTCCCATTAGAGATAATGCGTCTGGTATTGACACTGTGAGGTCTGTGTAAGATGGCAGAAATATAGTTCCACACCAACAGGGCCGAGTTCCATGTCAAGAGTCTGGGGTGACAAAACGACCTGACTGCGAGGTTCATAGTATAACGAGATCGACTGTATGTTACATCTGGTCACAGCCTGTGAGAAATGCTACAACACTTTTTTGAGAGCCATTCACTGCCTCCATTTCTTTCTCTTCACTATCTTTTATCAAGAAACTGCCTCTACATCTATTCAATTAGTATTGAGGATAACCCATAATCCTCATGAGCATGTTAAACTAAGTGGATTAAAATTGATTGTATTTGCATCTTTTCTCAGCAAGATGACCAAAGTATTCCAGGATTTCATGAGAAACTGATCTGTGTAAACCATTTTTTATCAAATTAGCTGTTCTTTTTTTATGCCCCAAAAGTTTCCCTTCTTTTCACCGCTGAAGCAGTGCTCTATTTTTTACGTTACTTCGGCTTCTTTGACACAGTAGTTAAGCAGCCAGTGTTTTTTCCCTCCAGCTGCTGCCATGATGGATAACAACGACACCACTGTGTTTATAAATGTTACATTTCACTTTAAAAACTCAAAGAAAATTCAGTTGGCAAGCACTTTTTGTAAAGAAAATTAAATTATAACTGGAGCTCCTCTAGTTTGAGCTACAAGCTAAACGTATAGGTGCAGCAGATTAACTGATGTCAGTGTGCAACTTTATCACAAAAGGCAGCAAAGCACTATTTTGAATCAGTAAAGACCAGCGGGTAAAATTAAATCAAAGAAGTTTGCCAATTGGTGGCAACTGACTGAAGACCTGTCAATACTGTGAAAGACTTTATTGTATTCATTTAATTCCCAAATCAAGACACCACTAAGACTTGCTGTGCATGTTAAATATAGATTTAAGGCCAGTTTCTGTTTCTGTTTCGGTTTCTGAAAGCAAGATAATGGAATTTGATGCATGCATTTAAAGGACAATTAACCAATAAGCATTTGAAATCAAAAATAAAATCTTTTGACTGCCCACTTATATTATTTTATTTTATTTTATTTTATTTTATTTTATTTTATTTTATTTTATTTTATTTTATTTTATTTTATTTCATAAGACTGTTTGAGTACGCCTTTAAAGCATACCCCTGACATGATGTGAATGCAAAAAGCAAATTTCTCATTAGAATGTTATTTAAAAAATAAGATAAACAAAATCTGATCTAAAAAAATAGTTTTAAAATTTTGATTAAAGTTTAGAGGGGTAATATAGAGCAAATAAAGTTGCAGTGTCACATATGAAACTCTCGCACTAGTTTTCATGTTGAGAAGATCTTTCATGTAGTGGTTTCTGGCTTTTTAACTCATAGTCACATCTTGAAGTAACAGTACCAGAAATTGATGAATAAGAGGGACAAAGACATGAAATGGAAATAACAAATGAACTGACTGGATCAGAACATTGTTGGCCAAAGCAGGGGGGAACCCACTCTCCCTCTCTTCTCCAGCTGGCAGTGGGTCGTGTGGGTGTCACCCTGCAGGGCCCGCGGGGCTCCAGTCGCAGGGACTTCTGAGAGATGCCTGGAGTAGCAGCGGGAAGAACCACCTCTGACCTCACTGACTCTGTGAACCCTGGGGTCACAGAGGGAGGGGCCAGCGCTACGGGGGATTGGCTGTAATTGATGCTGGGAGGGGGGACCCAGGCCTGCGTGGGTGGGAGGGGAAAACTGAGGCTCCCGAGGGAGGCAGCAGTATGAGAGCTGATGAGGGGCTCTGGTCTGTGTCTGAGGGTCTTTGGTGCTGGTTTGGATCCCAGGAGAGGTAGAGAGGCTAAGATGACAGGGATCAGAGTGTCCCAACCACAGACAAATCTTATTACTTGAAGTGACTAGTTGACTAAAGCGGGATAAGAATCAGACTCTTATATGATTCAAAAACAATATTTTCACTGTATCAAATGCAGCAGCATGACTTCCTCTCTGGCACATGCAATTATAATTCTCTTACTGCAAGTTGGCACATGCAGTTGGAGATATATTTTTTCTGTTTTTGTTCTTAAATTTCTCAATCAAAGAAACCCCTAGAAATTACAAAATTACACAACAGTTTTAGACTAAGCTTCCAAACAAGAGTGTAGTTTCAAGAAAGCAACTTTTGTCCATATAAAGACATACAGGGAAATCTGTCTCTTTTTAAGGTAGTTATCAAAAGCCAATACTCTGTAAGTCTTTGGCAGAAACACAGTTTCTCTTTCTTCAGTCAAAGGTCAAAGGTCACACTGAATTGCTGGGGTCTTGAAGAGGGGGGCGAGTGAAGGCGGCAATGGCTGACAGATGTTTACAGAGGCCTGACTGCAGTTCTGTGACCATGAGAAGAAGGGAGAAGGATTTTACTGCTATAAACACCACCATTTTCTGTTCACACCATGTTTACTGTAAGGGACATGAGCTGAATGCTCCTCTTCACTATGGCAAAAACATTGCAAACCACTGTAAGCCCCTGTTGAACTGCACCCTGTCCAGATGGCCTGGGTGTATCTCACCAGGGGGCCTAGGTCCAGCGGGCTCTGTATGTTCCACCTAAACTGCCCATCTCATCGATTTCTACCCGCCTTAGTGTGTGACCCGTTTCCCTGACTGCCTCTCTTTCACCGCCTTGGGATTCCTCAGCACTCCGTGTCCAAGCAGGCTGATCTCGAGTTACCCTCAGCCTGGCGTGGATCGTGTCAAAGCTGTTATTTTAGAGAACAGGGTGAGGAGAGGGAATATGTGTGCCATGTTTGTGAGGGAGAGAGGTTCAGAGTTTCCTGCCTACATCATAGCACTCTTGAGGATTCTAGACCTGACACAGTGTCAGACGTAAACATTTCCCCCAAAGGCCATAAACACATTGGTGCGAAAAAAGCCTGGAGGTTTATTGGTCAAGATTAGTGAAGATGTTAACCATAAAGGTAGTGAGAAATTTACAATTCCCACATTACTGATGGGATTAAAAATCTCAAACTTAGTCTGTGCTTTCTTTTAGTATCTTTGACTTCTGAAACTTTTTATAGGAAAGTCTGGTTGAAAAATCATGAAAAGAATTTGAAATACATGAACACTTTAGGGGGAATACATTCACATCCCCTGACATGAATGAAAACCTCGATGGAAAATGCACAGCAGGCATGAATATAAACGATGATAGACCGATATCAAATACATGATAAAAAGAAAACAGATGAGGTTATTGTGGAAAAACTATTTGCCTCTTGGAGGACTGTTGCATACTCTAAGACTGCTACCCTTGTTAGGCCACTGAGACAGTTTGCATGTTTCCAATCCCTGTTTATTTCAGAGTGGAAAAATAGGGAAACAAACAAGCAAACAAACCCTCATTGGAAAAAATAACCGCTTAGCCAGCCAGCCAGATCCACTTACTCAGAGTTTTCATTGCTATTTTGTGCTGTGTATTCAAAATTGATCTAATTTCTTCTCCTAGAGATGGCAAAATAAGACCCCATAGTTTGAGTTGTAAAAAGAAATGAAGTGGAAAGAACACTTGAGAGTGGAGAAACCTGTAATGAAAATAAAACAAAATATAATATACATCTGGTGATGATTTAAATGCATATAAATAGGAAAGGATGTTTAACAAGTACTCAGTCCAGGGCACTTCTCCTGCCCGTTCTGCTACATTATCATCCCCACAAACCAAATTTGAAAGGGAAATACATGCAATAAATAAGAGAGGAAACTTCAAACGTCTTCATCCACAGTTGTCATTTGAGAGCCTGTAAAAGCACAGCCCTCCTCTCTAGTTTAAAGCAACTGATCCCCGTGGATAACACCCATGGTGGAGCACTCTCTGTGTCTCTCAACCTCAGTGAGTGACACTATTGTAGCAGGGGGTGGAGGTGTGTGTGTATGTGTGTGTGTGTGTGTGATTGGGACATGGTGCTGGTTTCACAGGACTGTGACTGGTGGAGTGAAACGCAGATGAAGACTTCATCCAATCTGCTGTGCTCATGATTGGAGAACACAGAGAGTGACCCCAACTCTCAGCAGACCCCATGCAGTGTCTCACTATCTCTCGTCCTTTCTCTGCTCACTCATCTTTATGCTAAAACCTACATAACCAACTGTGTCAGACTAACTTTTACACATATTATGTTGAACAGCGCTAATGGACTCTGTAATAACCACTTACTTTGCATAACTCTCATAGTTCATATACTTTTATTACATGTGCAGCAAGCATGAGGTGCAATATCTATCCGGGCTGCTTTAACATACAATATTATCCGTGCTGGTACCTATATTTAAGTGTGCACTAAATATTCATGTCAACACCATACCATTATCATTAATGTTGCATTACATTAGCAGTAACTTCAACATAGATGCAATGTGCCATAAGTATTAAAGCCATCACATCAAGCATTCAGCTCTGCTGTTTATTTTCTAGATATGCACATTCCAATACATAGGTTATATTTTATTACACCTACTTTACGACTGTTTAGTTTTTACTTAAGCAAAAGGACTTTATTATATTTGATATTTTATTTTAATTAACTTGTTGTACTCTTATTACCCCTATCCTTTAAGGTGAGAAACTTAAACACTTATATGCCCCTGTGGGATCATAAAGCACTTCTGATTCTGTTTAATGAGCATAACCGGCACACAGACCAACTGAGCCTTACGAGCAGCCAAACGTCGTCATCAAAAGCAGATTCAGGACATTTTTATGACCTCTTATTCATCATTTTTCAAAAGACAGAATCAGTGCAAAGGCATGCATCATGTGCATGAAGGTAAACATGGCCGCTTTAGCTGAGCGCCATCTATTCCCTCACCTCACCCATGCATTAACACTATTGCAGGCATATACGCACTCCATGGAGCGTATTTCAGCCCGTCTTTGTTTGTGAATAGTAGTAGTTGTGGAGGAGCTCCTAAAGGGAGATGGAGGGGGAATAAATGGGGGATTTTCAGCTTGTTAAACGGGGCATTAGAGGGCTTGTGACTGGGAGTTGTAGGCTATAAAACCCAATGGTTCGGCTGCATTCATGTTTTAGTGCATTGGCTCATGGGCTGACAGCTCTGCTGTTTGGTTGTCGTTTTGGGCTATACCTTGGGGCATGCTTTACGCTGCTCATTTGGCAAAGGGGGACTTCCAGGACCCACTGGAGGCAGATTTAAGGAGCCATCGAGACCCACATGGAGATTTTCTCTCCTTGCACAGATCTGAGTGATCTAAAACAGCAAGCAGAGGAGGAATGCTAAACATATGTCTTACCCCTGTGGTTCATTTCTCCCTTGGAGACTGTGTGTCTCAGTTTGTCTTGTGTTGTTTTTTTTTTTTTTTAAATCCCAATGCCAGATGTAAAGCTAATTGGGTTAGCGGTAGATATGATTTGCTATCTAGGTTTTAGAGAAACAGACTTACACGTGTTTGAAATCTGCAGTTCAATACAGATGCAGAGTGCAGAGGCATACATACGAGCCTTTGCACACACACACACACACACACACACACACACACACACACACACACACACACACACACACACACACACACACACACACACACACACACACACACACACACACATTTATTATTTTTCCTCCATGAAGCCTGGAGGTAATTTCAGGGGCGCTTAAATGATCTGCCTGCCATAATGATGTCCGCATGCTGACATATTTTCATATTTTCAATGAAGTGTACCTCTTGTCTGTTCACTGTATAGCACACAGCCATCTGGAATAACAAGATCCATCTAAGCTGCAGAGCAGAGTAGGAAAAACAGATGAGGGATGGAGAGAAAGAAAAGGAGAAGAAAAGGGAAGGCTCTCTGCAAATTATTCTCACTCAGCAGTTTTCATGAGACATAACCAGTTTTGTCCATCATGCTGTTTGTCATTTTTATTACTCCAAAGGTCACTGCTATATGAATCCAGATTTACAGTCATCAGCTTGAACTCATTCAGCTGATACGCCAAGGCATAAAACCCAGAGATAACATCAATTATAGCAGCATATGAATAGCAGCACATTCTTTTGTGAGCAGCAGCCCTGTGTGATCTCATTGAGATGTAACTGTGAGCAACAGTGTCCGAGGCGACCGTTCTGAACCTTCTGAGCATCCATGCGAGGCATTCAAAGAATCTGTGGACCATCATGCTGTATGAACAGACTGCTGGCTGCTCTCATCCATTGATGCACAGCATCACAAACAGAAACAAAAACATTCAAAAGAGCTCAATGTTTTGAAAAAGAGTGTCTGCATGAAGCAGTTTGATTGGTTCAAAGTAAGTGTCAGCTGGGTCATGCAGAGACAACAACAGTTTTTCCTCTTAACTATGATATTTGAACCAAAAGATTCAAAATAAATTGTAGTAACTGTATCTGAACTGTCTTGTTATAGACCTTTGTCAGTCCAATGAAAGATGTACAAAATAATCAAACCACAAGTAACCTGAAAGCTATTCTTGTTTGCTGCCTGAGGCTTATTGAGCTTCTACTCTTTATTCTATGTTGTGGAATGCTTTTATTTGCTTTTCTGACCTTTCAACCATCACCCCTGAACTCAGTCCACAAAATCAGTGACAAAGAGTGATCAGACCTGAGAGCACACAAGTGCAGAAAGACAGGGATTTCCTTCCTTCAGATGATACAGTCATCCGTCATAATAGCTGTCACACTGATGTGGTTCAGCAGTTCCCATTTCCTCTTATGCTATGTGTGTGTGCAGCGATCGCATACGTGAGACTGCCTATGTATACACAGGCCTGAGCTCATGGTAAACAACAGAATAAAAAAAAACATTGGTTACCTTAATGTCAGTGCTACATTATTTACATCCTTTATTGCAGCTAAACCAGCAGTACAAAATGTGAAACACTTCATTGTTCTGCAAATTCTGCAGAGAAAATCGGGTTTTTCAAGTCAAAGCAGCAAATGTTAAGTCAGATGCATGAATGAATTATAGAGTCAAGTCTTCATGTAAGCCAGTTTTACCTTAATAGGTGGTACAGTTTTAAATGACTGGAAAGGGGGTATGATGTGTCACATTTCAAAGAGAATTACACTGCAGCCAGCTAACCTATGTCTAGCTTTAGGCAAACCTAGCTTAGGTTCTTATCACTCCTTAGATGTATTGATTATGGTTTTGTTTGTGTAGATGATCGGCTAAAATTTAAAGTGTTTACTTGAAAACTAACAGGTGAAAAGTGAGAGGAGTGAGACTTGAGGGAGGGTCAGGTTATATTCATCACTAGGTGAATGGTGAGACTGTGATGTGATTCATACAGTATGTTATTGCAACTGCACAGACTCATGCCGTGCATTCATTGACGTATCATTACTGTTTCAAATGTTTATACATGCAGTGGTGGCCAAAATTATTAGAACACTTTGCATATTTAAGAGGTTTCAGTTGCTTTTGTTAAATTAGCCATTAAAATACAAATACAAAAAATTGAAACAATTAAAACATTATGTTCTATAGAACAGAGCAGTCATAATGTGATTTAGGTCATTTTCCTTACAAAAAGGAACACTGAAAATGATTGACTGGCCCCCTCGAGTCTGAAACTCAACTCCATCCAGCAAATCTGGGCAAATTGGAACATAAACTAGAACTGTACATTCAAAAGGAAGTCTTTCTATTGGCTTGAGTTGCAGAAAGCAGGGGGTAACATTAGTGTTGAAGTTTTCAGGAAATATATATAGACACTATGCCAGAGACATGAGCTGTAGTAGTTGCTGCAAAAGGTGGACATACAAAGTATTAGAGTTAAAAGTTGATAAAATCAGAATGATTCACTTCATTTGATATTTGTGGTGTTTAATGCAACCATCTGCATGTTTCATGATCATTCTTTCTGAGGCCTAAACAGGTCAATATTTACAGATTTGTCAGGTTGGCCACCACTGATCCAAACTGCCAGAGAACATCTTCATGCCATAATGACTGAAAGCATGGCTCACCAGACCAGGTTGGCTTTTTTAAGTCAGTTAGAATGATGATGTAGCTATGTTGAAGAGAGACAGGTTTTTGACACTGAAAACTCTGACCTTAAAATTCATTTATTTTGTAGTTCACCCCTCAGCTCTTTGTGTGGATTTTTTTCTCAGCATTAAGGCTGAGTGCTGGTGCTGCTACCCTGTGCTCACAGCGCCGTATGTGCTACGTGCTTTCTGCCACTACTTGGATACAATCCCAATAACACCGCCTACCTTGATGTCACATGTATACCTTGTATAAAATGTTTATTTTGAAGGGTCACAATAGTATCAGTCTTATTCCAAAGGAAAAAGAAACGAAACATTTGTTGATATCATTAGTTGACAGATGGCGTGTACTAACTGCTAGTCAGCTGGGAAAGTCTTCAGCAGTCCTGGTGTGCACTTCCAAATGCAACTGTGATTCCTCCCACACAGAGTAAGTACACAACAGGAGCTCACTGGCTTAAATGATTCTATTTCAAAAACCAAATCACTGATTTGAGCTGCGTGAACCAGCAGAGACAGAGTAAATCATACACACAGGCGGCAGAAGTGTTTTTCAGTTGACAGTCACTTGATCATTACTCACAGGACGGGCCTTTGTCTGCTTTGTTTTAGGGACCATGTTAAATTAGCTCAAAACAGATGGGTGTTGTCTTCATGCCAAACCTTTTCTATGAGAGCTATGTGTGTGTTCTGTGGTTGTGTGTGTGTAGGTAAGAGAGAGAGAGAGAGAGAGAGAGAGAGAGAGAGAGAGAGAGAGAGAGAGAGAGAGGTTTATTCATGTGCTGATCCCCTTTGCTTGTGTGTGTGTGTGTGTGTGTGTGTGTGTGTGTGTGTGTGTGTGTGTGTGTGTGTGTGTGTGTGTGTGTGTGTGTGTGTGTGTGTGTGTGTGTGTGTGGCTAATTACAGCCAAGATGTATGCACAGTACTGCCCTTCCTCTTTGGCTGTCTAACTGTCCAGCTGTCGAATTTGCAGATGCATGCAAGTGTGTGTGTACTTGTGTGCGTGTGTGTGTACTTCTATGGGTGCATGTGTGTGTATATTTGCATATGTTTTCTGGTGTGCAGATGTCCGAGGGTTGTTGTCCTGCCAGAAACGAGGCCTTTCTAGGAGCAAAGTGAAGGGGAGGACAGCCAGGGGATTGGAGAGAGTGTGAGGTGCAATCTATGGGGAGCTGTGTGTTGTAGTGTGAATGAGTGTGTGCGTGAGCAGCATACACACGTGTGTGTCATTTCCACAGTGTGACTTTTGAAATTTCACATATATGTGTGTATGTTCATCATCACACACACAGTTTGTGTCTGCATGTTCCAAACCTGATCTTGGATGATGTCATGTGCAGCTGCTGCATAGCTGACAGACAGTTTCCGCACCACAACATGAGGCCCTATGGTCCGCCTGTCAGGCTGACGGACAGGTGAATGACACCAATGAGAGCCAGCCGTCCCTCCCCCTAGGAGCCAGGCACTGAGTGACAGCCAGTAAGCAGCCAGAAAGAGTGTCTCTGAACCTGAAAGTAATCTCTTTAACGCTCTCTCTTTCTTTTTTTTTCTGCTCTTCACTCTTTCTACTTCTGCTTGGCCTCTCTTACCACTTCCTCTCTCTCTCTCTCTCTCTCTCTCTCTCTCTCTCTCTCTCTCTCTCTCTCTCTCTCTCTCTCTCTCTCTCTCTCTCCTTCTTTCTCTCTTTCTTTTCTGTGGGTATTTTTTCTTGTCCACTGAAGGCCTCTGTCTTTTTTCACTGTCTCTCCTCCTCCCCTCTCTTTCTGCCTTTCACTCTGTCTGTCACCGCTCTGTGCTGTTTTCTATCACCTTGTCACCGGCTCTTAAGGAACAGCTTGACTGCCTCTTGGTTCTGTCTCGGTCAAAACTGGGAAGAAAAGTGTTTTGAACCAGGCTGAAGTAGGCACAGGATGTATGCGAAAGACTTCAGTGTGTGTTTTTGCGTGTGTTTGTGAGGGAGAAGAAGTGAGAGACTGTTTCACTTAAGGGGTGATATTCCTCACATCAAAATGTTTATTTCTGGTATGAACCCTGTTGTGACCACCTTTTCTTAAGTTATATTTATATTAAAGTCCCTGTGAGGACTTTCTAAGTGATCTTGAAAAAGTTTCACTTCTATATATGTTTGATCATAATCCATGATTGTCCAGGTTGTCCAGGACTGTATTGGTTTACAGCACTTAGAAGTTCTGTGTTTTTCTCTGCAGAAAAAGAATCCTTTGATTAATTTTGTAGTAATGGTGGACAATGAAGTTGGACTGTCAAATATAAAAAAGACAGAAGAGCAGAAAAAAGCTAAACAGGAGAGTGATAGAGCTTTGGCTAAAGGCTAAAACATGAGCAAAGGTGTTTGTGATAATTTTCATTATAACTCACATACAGCAGTTAGACTGCAATAATCTGATCAAGCTTGCTAGTCTTTCAATAAAATCAGGTTACGTTTGCTCTGCTTGGTGAGGTTGGAGTTGGTAGATGAGCACTGGTGGGATATAACAAGGGTTCAATGTTACCCCCCCCCCCCCACACACACACACACACTAGATAGTCTAGATAGTCCTGACAATGACTTGCCCTTTTATTTGACTAACTCCTATCAAGCAGTGATGTTGATTGGAAGTCCAGTTACTGACTAACAATGTATACCCTCAAATTTAGACATTTACTGTATTGATACACAACCAGTCCCTCCAGGAAGTTGCAATGTTGCAATCCCAATACTCAATGCAAAATTCAATCAATCCCCATGAATTATGGGTGACCTTGCAATTTTGTCCAATCACTGCGACGTATTTGCAAATTTGACCAATCATAATAGTTTCAATTGGCCCCTCAAGTTTCTCCAATCATAGCAGCCAGTCCTCCAGTTTTATGAAGTTGTAGACATATCCAATAAAAATGTCTCTGATTCACAAATATTTCAGCTAAGGACCGTGTAAGGCAATAATGTTCTGCACGAAACTGTTTTGCAACATTATGGTGGAACACAGATGAAAATCATCTAAAATCAGTGAGTCATCTTCCGCAAAACAAAAGAGGAGAATGACTGAAGCGTGTGGACATCACACAAGACAGATCACAGTGACACAGGGCAGTTTGCTTGAAACAAACAGAGTGTGAGTGTGTGTGTGTGTGTGTGTGTGTGTGTGTGTGTGTGTGTGTGTGTGTGTGTGTGTGTGTGTGTGTGTGTGTGTGTGTGTGTGTGAGTGAGTGTGTGCGCGCGTGTACCATAGACTGTAAAAAAATGGACGTCATCTCTCTTGGCTCAATCCAAGCCAAGAGAGCCAAAAGCTGCTCCCCCTGGTGACTGGCTGCAGTATAGCTCAAAAACTCTTCCATTATTCATTCCAGATGGGCTGTGGTCAAACTTTAAAAAATTAATTCACCTCTAGAAATATTCCTCTCATTCGTATGCTGTGGTGATATTTAGATATTATTAGGCTTCATTGTGTTCAATCCCTGTCTAAAGAAATCCTGGACTGGATTTTAAACTTCTGTGCTTAGCTCTTTGGTGTTGCTGTATGGACGTGTGCTTGGGTTACTCTGATGCTCAGTTGGCTCAGTGATTTCTCCAAATGTTACTCCACCCTTCCCCACTAGACCTCCACCCTCCACTTCACCCATCAGATCCACTCTGAGCCCACCCAAGTGACTTTCAGCCTGGCACTCTGCCCGAGGCCCACACACCCATCTGACCCCATCGCCACAGGCTCATTGCCCAGGCCTCCTTCACACCCGCTGACCCCTCACCTCTCAACCCACTGTCCCACGCTCCCTCTGGCTTTCTGTCACCTCAGCCAATTAAAACCGCACACAATGTCTTTCAAAATCTTAAAATGGGCAGAAAAGTTAGACAAAGTTAGTTTTCAAATTAAAACTAATTAAAACTGAACTCAAGTGACATTTTTCTTCCTCTGTGAGTGTGTTAGTGTCCAAGAGGTTTCACGCAGTGTTAATGACACTTGATGGGATGTCTGGCAAACACAGAAATCTTCTTCCCTTCTCTTCCTCTCTTGCCAACTCTTCTTCAACTCGGCCTCTCGACTTCTTTATCTCAGTATGTTTCTGTCTAATTTGTCCATCACATCCTTTCACTCAATCTTCATCTGTGTGGCAACTCACTCGCTCAAGTCAGTCAATCTCTGTGCCTTGCAAGCGCTGATGTGTCTCCCTGAAAGTCTCTGGCTGTCTGTTTCTGTCGTCTTCTTTGTTGTTTTTCTCTGTGTGCTTTCCTTTTGCCTTGTGAGAAACTCTTAAGGGTCTTTGTTACGAGCTGGAGTCACTTCCATGGTGACCAGCACTGATTGACAGCTCTTACAGAGGTCTGTTCATGGCAGGGGCCAGGGAAGGCATTAAGGAATGTGAATGTATGAGTGACTAAAATAGAGAGTGCCTATGTGTTTGTGGATATATTTTTACATCTTGGCATATACAAGAATATATGTATGAGTGTTTTTTCTTGGTGTGTGTGCCTGATGTGTGTGTTCATCCTCTTGTGGTTTCATTTTTCTTGTCGATGGTTTGCTGTGATGTTTATCTCGCTGACACAGACAAATAAACCAAGGCAGAGTCAATCTAAGACAGGCAATCAGTGCCGAGCCTTCTACGGTTCTGCAAGCCTGTTTGTTTATCCTCTGTGTTTCCTTTGAACCCCCTCCACCCAAAAACCCACACTGATATATATGAACTTATGTAACCCAAGAGAAAGCAGGAAACACAGTGAAGGCTTAACAAAGGCCTGGAAAGGCTTACTAATGTAACAAAAGACACCTAAAAAACTCAAAATCTGAGTGGATTACCAATGTTTAGGGTCGTCCAGAGTTAGGTCAGCACCTCTTGATTTTGGTTTATTTCAGTCTGCTTTAACTCCCATACAAACAAAAAATGCTGCAGGCACTATCTTGGAAATCTGACAAAGTAAAACACAAGGAAGCTTTTATGTGAGTATTTTATAGTAATTATTTCAATCTTCAAAATGCTTCAAACAGCAAAAGACTTTGCTTTTGTATTTGCACTTTATCTTGGCTGGACTTTTTCTGGAACAGGCCTCATTATTCTCTGTCAGCCATTAGAGCCAAATATCTGAGCAGTGATTTTAATCAAAACGATAGCATCAATTGCTCCGTGGAATGGAAAATAGAATTGTTGAAATAAAAGGCTTTGCTCTAATTACCTCAAGTGGACTAAGGGATAACTAGAGGCGGGACAGGACCTGGTCAGAGGTTGACCTTTGACTGACAGGAGCCCTGTGGTTTGATGGACGAACGTGATGGACCTGTTGAGCTTAAGAATGTCAACCTGACTTAAATATGAAGTCCTGTTTCATTTTCCACATTAGCTCGTGTCTCTGCACTGTCTAAAAAATTGAAATATGTCTTCGTATAACTCATATCAATCCAAGTCAAACATCAGCACGCTGGCAGTCCGAAACTCAAAGCCATATGAAAACACAACCGGTGGACATTCCACAGCGCCCAGTGAGAGGGCTTGAACTATTGAAAAAACATTCACCATATAGGGAAACTTCTGAAAATACACTGATACGTATTTTTAAGGACATTCGTCTTAAAATGAACTTGCATCTGGGATAAAAGTGGGCCTGTTTCTTCTGTTTCCTAGAGCTTGCAAACCACATAACCAAAATATCCAGCTGTCAAAGTGCCAGTTGTTTTGTGGTAGAAGACTGACATTGAGAGTGGTCATACGTCTTAGAAAAGCAGCGAGTAAAACCAGTTGAACTGGCAGGGGGACAGCACAGAGCAGTTTGGCGGTCATTTCAGTGTTACAGCTTTCAGCAGGAACCTCCATAATTTAAGAGCAATAAAGGACAGAATGCAGATCTTAAAAGAAGCCAAAAGTAGATGAAGTACTATGCTATTTGTATTCCTACACTGCCCTGTTATCGTGACGTCTTTGAAGCCAGAGGGCTTCCTTTGAAAGATCCGGGGAGATCTTTTGGACAGAGATAGAGCGAGTGGCCAAATAAGAAAAAGAAAAAGAACGATGAGTGTCATGGTTTCTTGAAAGTGACAGCCTGCTGCCCCATCTCTCTGAGCTATCAATCTCTTGGGCATTCTAATTATCCATAATTGGCTATAATAGGATTTAATTGGCTGTGATTGGCTGTAATTGGAACGATGGGATAATCTGATTTGGAGATCACAAGACTGGGGGTCCTGTGTGGTTTGAGAGTGAGTATTCCCTCGCCCCTCTGCTGACCCAAGATGTACATCAAACACATTTGTTTGCATCACAGCTGATTGCTACCGGTTATTGCCATGTGATTTGGGAGTAGAACAGAATCAAGTAACAAGTGTTTATGATGTGAGATACAAGTTCACGGACAGTGCTGGGAGTTCATAGGAACCCAAACTGGAGAGCACTTCCTTCTATAAATGAATTCCTGCTGGGTGTATACATTATACGTGAAAGTGCACTCATGCATTCAAACACACACATGCACACACAGACCAGCGTCAAAGAAAAACTGTGAGGGTGTGAGATGGCAACCGAAATCATGAGTAAACAGTAATGTAATACAGCACTAATTTGAATCACATTTTCTTGCCCAGAGCCGCTGAATTCCTAATTGTGCATGAAGCTGTCCAGAAGTCATGCTGAATTATGATATCCCCGTAAGAAAGAGAAAAGTGACTGCAGCGTTCTGAGTTGGTCTGACCTGGGACTTCGAGAGGAGGAGAAGGGAGGGAGGAGACGTGTTTGTATTGGAGAGAAAAATCCCTCCTGCCCTTTTTTCTGTCTCGCTCTCACTGTCTTTTGTTCCTGATCTCTGTCTACCCAGTGGCTTGACAGGCAGATGGAAGCGATTATACCGTAATAATAAACCATGGGAGGAAAAACCATGGGAGAAACGGAGAGATGACAGAGAAGGAGGAGGAGAAGGAGAAGGGAGATCTTTGGAGCACTCACGGGCCAGCACACGTGTCCATCAGGCCTGCGGATCAGCGCCTGTACTAATTTCCATCACCTTGACGGCTCAGACCTACATCGCATCACCAGGGAAAGAAAACCGAGAATGTGGGCTCTCCACCAAAGATATGCAGCTCCTTTCCCAGAGATGTGAGATCTTTGATCACTGCTTGATTAGACTTGATTTCAACACAGATGTTTCACACTTTGAGGTCTGATCTGGAAAGATGAAATCACTCTTCTACCCTCCTCTGAATCATTCCTCACAGCAGAAGCTGCTTTTTGTTTTTTTGTTTATTTTTTTTACCCTTTGGTTCCTCAGTCAGGCTCTGATAGTAGCTCTGTTTCTCACCTTGTCTAACCTCAGTCACAGTGTGTTTAACATCTGCCCTGTACCTCTTATGGCCTTTCAGCACCCATTCCTGCTTGTCAATGTCACTGCAGCCCATTGTACATTCTCTTAAAAAGCTTTTATGTGCTTAACTACAAGTAACACAGTTTCCCATCCTGACATCAATGTCTAACACTTCTGCCTGGTGGGAAATGACAAAGCTCACAAAGCCTTGATAATATCCATTTCAAATGATGCACATTCATTAGCACAGGTGAGAGTTTGAAATGAATGCAACAACTGCAATACTGAGCTTCAAATGCCAAAACAGCTGCAATAACAGCAAACATGCATCAGACTCATAACAATATCAAACCAGAAAAGTGCTTCTTTGAATACAATGGGCAAAAGAAAACATTGCAAATGAGATACGGAAACAGAACCACTCTGCCACTTTATTAGAGGCTTTAAGACCATGAACAGTCTGTTAACAGCACTTCTGTTGGTTTCTGTAAATGTTTGCAGGAGATTTTTCAGAGACTTGCGAAAATGTTGATGTCATCCCATCAGGATCGCTTAACTGGCTCATAACATGTTGATGGGGTGGGCCTTAAACACTAAGGTCTGCTCATAGCTCTGCCCCTGTCAGGCCTCCAGAAGGAAGGAGGTTTGTGGAACAGGGAGCCCTAAAGTGACAGCAGCTACACCATAACATTTCAACACAACAACGTTTCTGAATTTGTTTTAGTTCTGAATTTGCAGTACATGACCTCTAATAGAGATCATTTGGGTCTAATTAATTGACTGTGAGTAGCACTAAATATAGCCAGCTACTGAACTATGGTACAAACTGATGTTACAAAGTTTGCTTGTTTTCATGTTTTACACAATAGTGCTATGTAACTTATAATAAATACATAACCCTGTCACATTGAAATCTGTAAAAAGTCATCTTAAACAAAGAAAAGAAGTGTTTAAAAGAAGATCTGCTCTCCTGTCCTTTGCTTCAAAACAAACACATGCCCTTGAAAGAGTTACATCCTTACAACAGTGTGTGCAAGTGCTTATGAGACATGGAGTCTTTCTCCTGGAAAAACACTAGCTTTTCAAGATAGTTCTCACAGCCCCTTTTTAAGCTAAAATGGGTATATCAAAGAAACTGACTACTGGGGATGCAAAATACTTGGTTATGTGAATGTTTTGCAAATTGGTTTTTAGTCTGAGGTGAGACAGTCTGCATTGTGACAACCTGTAGGCTGCTAAAACACTAACTGTGTTCAACACAAGTAACAGAAGTAGTCATTGATTCCAAAAAGCAGTGCAAATGATTTTCAGTTGATTCTTCAGTTTTGGTTCACTTTTAATTTCATCTTTAAACTAAAAAATTTGCAGGGATAGAACAAAGGCAAACAGCCTTACAAACAAGATACATTTTCCTTATTCCCCTTGCTTAGAAAACAAAAAACAAAACAAAACAAAAATCCTTTGTTGAGAAAGCTCAGTTGGTAATGTATTCACTTGTCTGCATCACTCACTAAATAAGTGAAACATGGACATCCTAACAGCCAGCCCAGGGAAAACTGTTATACTTTGACTATGACTGCAGGACACATGCAAAGACATGCAGCCCCTGCATGAAAAAAACAGAATAATTCTGGTATCAAATGGAGAAAATGTCTTTGTTGAAAATAAAGAAACGTGACGAAAGCTTGGATAGAGGTTGAGTGGGTTAATGGGTAGAGTGTGCGTACGCATGAATGTGTATATTTACGTCAGGGCAGCTGTTCAATGGATGAAGGAGAGAGCCGTCATCCAGAGGTAAGCCCCTCCCCCTTCTCCTCCGACCTCTCACCTCTCACCCCTCACCCTAACAGCAGCAGAATACGTCTGTTGAGGGATCTGGGTAGGCAAGGGTGCTTTCTGCTGGCATCAGCATTGCCTCTGTCCTCCAAAACGCCTTTGAAAGCACTGAGTGTCTGGGTGTTTTTTGTTCTGTTGTCCATGGTTACAGCATGTGCACAGTAGAGACACCGACACTGGACACATGTATAAAAGAAGTTCTGAAGTAAAAGTGAGGGCCTTGGAATGTGCTCAGAGTGGGCAGATCTTCAATATAAGGTATAGTGTGTAGTAGAGCCTGGGGGGAACGATTAACCTGTGATTATAGCCTATTACCGATAAATCAACATCAGTAAATAAGTAACCGATGTATTCATTATTTTTGCTACGCAGAGATTCTGTCGCCAGTCTTTTATTGACGGTTGTCATCGAGAGAATTTATAGATTGTGTAATTATTTTTGTGAGATAAACAAAGATTTATGCAATTGTTGATTCTCATGTCTTTAAGACTATTAGCATTTTTAAGTTGTGTAAATTATCCTTGTGAGATAAAGATTTGTGCGACTGTTATTTCCCATGTCTGATATTATCTAATATAAAACTATTATACAGTTTAAAAGTTGTGTAAGTTGCATCTTTGTGAAATAAGTGGTTTTACAGTTCTTATGTTAGCAGTGTTACACATTAAACATCCTCATTTTAATTTAGTAGTGTTCTTCTTCATCTTGACTCATATTTTAGGTATGATAAGACTATGTGGTCATGTACAGTATATATCTATATCATTGTTTTTATTTCATATATTGGCTGATATATCGGATAGCTTTTGAAGTATGACTTGATGGCGTTTGTAGCTGAGTTTCTCATATTTACTCTGATGTGCAGTATGACTATGTTTATACCTGACAAGTGCCCCATTTGTTGCGGAACAACCTAAAAGTCTCCCAATTGGGGGACCCAAGGGTTGAATTGAGGACAGGCTTCCCAGTTCCATGGACTTAATAAATATCTTCCAGTTTCTTTCTTACCTGTACAGGCTGCTATCCGTTGGCCAGAAACTAAAGAACTATCTCTCTCCTCTCTGTGTCTTGAGTCATGTTTACATTCCTGTTCAGTGGGTAGTAGACAAAGAGAGACAAAACATACATCATAACAGTTTATAACTTGTACCTCGGCTGTAAGTGCAATTTTGATTTTATTCTATTATTGTTTGGGGTTTTTGGCTGTTTTAAAAATAAACAGAATGAAGGTTTTGTGTCATTTTTCGTCACATTCCACTTTTGCATCCCTTCAAAAATAAAAGTGCATATATTATTAAAAGCGAAATGAAGAAACAGTTGTAAAAAAGAGTCAGAAAAGCTCCATAAATAACAATTTTATGAGGTGATCTCTATTCCAGAGCTTGAAAATGAACTGAGTAACTTACACCACGGTGTCATAATGTGGATTGGGTATTTCATTAACTCCCCAGTTATAAATGTTAAAATTTAAATCAGGTGGTCGTTCCTGCCTACACTGGTGCACAAAGCTGAGTGGAGAAATAATTGATGCTTAATTTCTTACCTTTAAAGATTTTCAAGGTTATAATCTCATTCTTAGCACTATGATTACAAACTCCTGCTTTGAAGACAAGAAGCACTATTTGTGGTAGATAAATTGGGGAGTGTTTATTCCTAAGGGTAGCAAACACTGCTCTGTTGAAATGTTGCAACCAAATGTGTCATTACTGGCAATCATAAAAGCCAACACTGGTACATTTATGCCGTCCTAATCTGGTTTATCTCCAGGTTCATTGAGTCAATGCAGTCATCACAGAGAAATGACCGTGATTTTACCTGATATCCCTGTCATGTTTCAACAGGCTGTTTATTGAAAACCCCAAGCAAGCCAGAGACCGCACTGCGCTCTCGCAGCCACAGAGCCTAGAAACACTCTTTCACTTCACAACCGTCGCCTCCAATCTCTGTTTTCGCCTCTTTTTCCCGCTACGGCTCTCATTTTCCTTCCTGCTGTCCCGGTGGTGGTTTCCTAAGTATGACATCATCACTCAGCGCCTGAATGAGGGCTCAGTGACCCATAGTGCACCTCAGATGCAACTCAAGTTGACTTAAAAAAAATAACATTCCTCAGAAAATTTTATGCAGGGGTGTTGAGTCATGGACTGTAAGCGGTGTGTATTTCTGTCATACCTGTCAACAAGATGTCAATCACAGGGCTCAGAACAAACACACAAACGACCACACCTCCCATTCAGGACAGGAGACTATAGTGACTGGATTTGGGAATGACTGACGATGGGAATGGCGGTTTTCCTCTTCCTCAGATGAATAGATGTAAGATTGGCTCTGAGGCCACAGTGAGGCCAGCTGCACTGTAACAGGCAGCCACTTCCTTGAACAGGGTTTCCTTCCGGCTATGGCAGGGGCCTCAGCTCTGATTAAAGAACAGGAGGACGAAGGACACCTGAAAGAAGCAGCCGCTAATCAGACAGGAGACAAGCACACACAACACACACAAGCAAGTCCTCACGGAGGAAAAGCTAACATGTCTGCACATGCTGGAAAAGCAGCATGTCATCAGCAGAAACATACATCACACAAGCGCACAGCCTTTAATCAAGATGGGTACTTCTGCCAAATGTTTGTCAAATTGTGGTGCATGTGTGTGTGGGGCTGTTCAGCTGAAGTTGATTTCCCAGTGCCTGCTGCTCCGGATACCACAAAAACAACCCACTGCCTCCATTGTTTGTCTCCAAAGGCATTCCCAACCTCTCCCATTGCTTGATTAGCAGATCACTCTATCGCGTGATCCTCGCTTGACTGTCAGACTTCCCTAATGTTGAGAAAAACACATGTTGTTTTAACGATACCAGAACCTTATTTAGGAACTATGGAACAACATGTCCTCCCATTTTACCCTCAGGAGTTGCAAAATAAGATGGGATGAATCTAGACTTTTGAGTCTGATGTTGGCAAACATATCAAAGTAGAAATCAGTGCAGAATGTGGTTGCTTTTCTCTAAGTAAACGCCAATAGTAAACATACATGGAACTCCTGAAAATATCTTGATATTATCAGAGCGAGATGTATGTATAAACATAATTTTTACTGTGTTCACCCGACATGAGTTTTTGCTTCAAGTCATACAGTAAAATGTCTTCCTAAGCTAGTTTGTGCTTATGTGTTCACACAGGGTCTTCAAAAACATTTTATTTCAGGGGCCACATACAGCCCAATTTGAACTCAAGGCTGAACTAGTAAAATCATGGCAAAATAACCTATAAATAAAAACAACTACAAAAATTTTCCCTTTGCTGTCATGCAAAAAATATTCACATTTAAGGAACCATCTTTTTGCAAAAATGTATGAACAACCTAATTCTTAAGAAAAATAAGTAATTCCAACAATATTATAATATTACAACTTAAGATCTAGAAATTATTCTAAATTTACATTCTTTTCCACATCTGAGTAGTAACCCTGATCACCTGAAGTGGCATACCACACCAAAGCATTAGTATTTTGATACAGATAAAGTTGTATTTAGGTTGTGTCTGGTGTCATAACCATCCAACTAGATCAATCGAGCACAGGCATGTGAATGTTACCATTTAAGAAGGACCAAAGGCTGGTGCTCACTCTGCTAATGTTCACAACACTTGATGAGCCATTTTGGCCTGAGTTTAGCTGTTTTCTGTTTTGTTTTAACTGTTTCCTGAATGGTTTCTTCCATTTGGACTGGTTGGTTTGTCAATTAGTCACATCAGAACATCCCTGGTCTGCATCCCATCCCTGTGGGCCTTGACAGATGCTGTGTACTGATTACATAGCAAATGTCAATTCTGCTGACAACATTTGTGTTTCTCAGCATGGTACGGCTGGATTAAGATGATGGAAAGTTAAGATTTGGGTTACTTCCGTGCTTCACTCTGCAATTTCTCCACATTCCCTCGTTCCAAAGGCTTTTCCTCGTCTTCTCTAATTGCGATTTACACCTCCTCCTTTCAACTTTCAATCGTTCCACCCGCCAACCATCTGGTGCCCCTTCCCTACTGAGCTGAGTTTGCTACTAACAACCCACAGCTGGGCTTACACACACACACACACACACACACACACACACACACACACACACACACACACACACACACACACACACACATCCATTTATTCTAAAGTTAGTAGAAAAGGCCAGCAGCAAGTGATCCCAAAGTCTATCTCTCAAACGCTGTGTTTAAGGGACAACGTGGCCTGAGGGTTGAGGTGCCACTGCATAATGTTGTCCCAGCATTACTTAGGGCTTGTCGGAGGCTGATTGCTGGCAGATGCTGTTTGTATAAAGGCAGGAGGTCACAGCAGGGTAAACCAGGGGCGACAGGAGGGCTGCAGAGCTGCAGAAATTGAACAGACAATGTTGTAGCCAAGTCAAGGACGGACGTACGGTGAACATAGAGCAGCTTAGAATCAAACCCTGGTTCCTTCTCCTGTCAGGACCTGGAGCCTGGACACCATCAGCCACCGGAGGCACAAACATACACACAAAGTATTTTACTTGTCTGAGTCGCTGTCAGAGGTCTTTCACACTACTCAGAGTCATTTCCCCAGGTCCAAATCTAACATGTCATGGGGCCAGAGGATTAATTGTTAATCTTAACAGCCCTCATTATCTGGAATAATTCCGAATTCTTTCATTTGCACCTTCCCAACACATGTGGCCTATACGTTTGACTGCTGAGGAGATCCAGAACACTTACTTTCTCCCTTTACTTCACCCCTTTTCTTTCACTCTCGTTTTTTTCCCCTCTTTATTTTTGCCTCTCATAAGGACTCTGTCTCCCTCCTCGCTTCCTGGAGCTAATTTTCGGAATGATTTCATGGCCGCAGAATGTCCTAATTGCGAAGAGCTGGTCTCCTTTCGCTGCGGGGTTACTTTTTTAGGCCTGGTGTTTCTGTGTGTGGGTGTGTTTGTGATTATGTGTGTATCTGCAAAAAGAAAAAAAAAAAAGGTGGGAAACTAGGTTTTGGGGTGGGTCAGGGAGTTTTAAGACAGGAGTATGGGGTACCTGTCATTTTGATGGACGTCTGAGGGACCTGACTGCCCTCGCACCCCTGACCTCCTTCTCTAGCCCTGCACTATGCCAACATCTCACTCTGTCAGACAGTTAAACTCAGGAGGGGAGGGGGTAAGATGTGTGTGAGCGTGTGCAACAAAAGGAAAGTAAGAAAAGTACACTGAAAGTCTGCTCAGTCAATGCCATGAAATAAAACAGGCCTCTTTTTGCACTTTTTGCACAATATTGTGACCTCACACTCAATAAAACCAAATGAGAAGAGTCCCGCTGTCATCCTCTGTAATTATATCATTTAAAGGCAAGTCCATGCATTCAGCCCTGTTTTTCCATCAGTCAGTTTGAATGTAATGAGTTTTGTCTCCTGGCTTATGCAATAGTGTATGCATGTGTTGTATGCGTATTTTCGTCATGTGTGTGTTTTCTGTGTTACACGCCATTATTTACACACGCTCTTTCTAATTTCACACTTCACACACTTCCTGTCATCGGCTGGAAATAGAAAAATGAAAAAAACAGGCGGCAGCGGTTGATGAAAGTGAAATTGAAAAATGGAAAGAAGTCGGGTTGTGCGGATGGTGGGGAGCGCTGTCGATGGTTTAGCCCCTCGGACGCGTGATGGAAACCAATCACCGTGGAAACAGCACGAATCAGCAGACCACATCGTAACCCTCGCACGCACACAAACACAAACACACAGAGCCTCGGTAACCTCAGTATTGCTTTTGTCTCAGATCTGTGCTGTTAACTGAACATGATGGGTTTCCCCAGCGGCTCAGAGGTTTTACAAAACACACAGAGTCAATCTGATACACGAGCACACACCAACACTACACCAACACACTCCTAAGAGCTTCAACTACACACAGGCCTTCATGTATCTCCCTGTGTGCTTGTCTTTGGCTGCCTTTTCTCTTAGCCTCATATCTGAGTGAAATATTCTGTCATTTCTGCCTTCATCTCTCCTCTCTGTCCTCCTTTTCTCCTTCTTCCTAACCAACATTTCCCTGTCAGATGGTTGTGGCAGGGACTGGCGGCCTAGCAGTGGGGGTCCTGCGGTGGAGAGAGGGAGAGAGGAGGGGGTTGGCTGTCCATATCTGTGCCTGACAGGAGCAGGGCTGCCTTAACACTGTCCAAACGGGCCGAGCCGTCACTCCTGATTAGCCCTTGTGCTGCACAGAGCCGGGGAGTCGGGGGTCTCTGGAAGCCATTACTCAGTCTGTGAGTGAGTACCCTGTCCCCTCCTCTCACCCTTCCACCTCCAGCACTCACCCACCCCCTCCAGATCAACTTAATCACTCACAGCTGAAGAGAGCCTGAGGAGGAGGCGGGAGAAGAAGGGGGTGGAGTCGTGGCTCAATCAGCAACAAGTGCGATTGATTCCCTCTTGAGTGCATGGCTTTTCAATTCCAGTGGTAACAAACACACACACACACACATATACACACTCAGGCCCATTTGCCCCCTGATGGTGAGCTGCCATGTTCTGTAAGAGGAAAGTCTGCCCCACAGGAACAGGAAATGAAAGAGTAGACACATATACAGGCTGTCTTCTGTCACTGTACCAGCCCTCTCTCCCTCACACACACACACACACACGCACACAGACACATTTAAGCAGAATCACAGTGGCCTATGTCCACCCTCAGCTGGAGCTTGTTAAAATCAAGACTGCTGGGCCAGCTTGTCTGTGTCAGGACCCTGATGTCACATGCAAGCTGATGGTTGGGACGTTTTCATGTGTGTGTATGTGTGCATGTGTAAACTGGCAACAAGGCTAAAAAAGACGCTGAGCGATGGTGACACAGCAACCCCAGGCCTCTGTGTTTTCCCACAATCCCTCTCTTCCGTTAGCAGCGAGTCTTGAAGGCTGCAGGGTGGGCACAAGTCAGAGCGAGAAACCTTAGCCTTCATCAAACACACACTAATCAGCCACACAGGCACAGACTAATTCACTGTTCACATGGATCAGCACAGAAGTCTTCACTGTGGTCTACAAGCTAAATTACAGCAGGTAATTTATTTTAGCAGATGATTATGGTTCAGCGCTGCATGTTCTTTGGTCTTTTTTCAGAGGTAATACTCTTTTGTTCTTCCCTAGCTGCAAGCTATCAACCTACACAGTGCAAGTGGCAAGTTTAGACTAAGATTCCCATTTCTTGGTTTCCACAGTGATTATGGGCGTCAAAATAAGTTCCCTCTGGACATGAATGCTAAATTCTGGACTTGGCATCAACAGTATTCATGGGTTTAAAGAAATACAGACTATGGGGCACCAGTTTTACCACCAAGCAGTTAGCAAATTAGCCATCTTGTGTCAAAATAACCCAACACTTCATACAGGAGTTGGTTTCCTTGATGCAGGATTATGATAATAATTTGCTGGATCCTTCTTCAGCAGTAAAACTGAGTGTGGAGGTAGATCTAGCAAGACTTCATATCGCCAGTTTTGATCACTCTGTGAACAAAGTCCAGCCGTGGAATATTTTTCAAGAGTAACCAAAGAAAACGTTATACCTGTTGCCTGTTGCATGACTTTGCATGAAGCTGGCTTTACTTTAATGTTGATGTTTTGGATCATAATCATGCAGCCATTTTTAGCGCCAGTCTTTTGACTTTTTCCCCTTCACTGTTTTGAGTTCTTTTTAGGCATTCTTTGCCTTCATTAGATTTACTGAGGACAGAGTTAATGTTAGGGGAGTGTATTAGAGGGTCACTGTGACAGGAACTGTAGCCTGTATGTCTGGGGCATGTGCTTCAACTGCTACAGATCAGGATCAGGGGCAGATGATGAGGTTATCACTTACATTATTACTGGTGTTAATGTTTTAACAAATTCAGACCATTTTCCTCAATCTGATAAATTATCAAACTTCAATTTTTTTACCATGTTGTAAATAATTGCATTTCAGGTCCCTAGGTGGAGTGGTCAGTCTGACATTGGTCAAAAATGTTGGATTGACAAATGGCTCCCGCTGAAGTTTTTTTTTTTTTTTCCAACAGTGAATGCAGTCTTTAAAGAAGAGAACATATTAATTCAGGTGATTATCACTTGAACCTCATCTGAGCTCAGACAGTAGCATGGAAATCTATTTTCTGTACATAACAACCTGGTTAAAGTGACATGTTATTAGAATTTTACGCAACCCCAGACCCTGGTTAAAAAAAAACAGAGACTCTGTGCACAGTGTTGGTAAAAACTGATTTTAAAGATTTGCAAATCATTTCAACCCTAACTTTCCCTGAAAGTAAGTGCAAGAAAAACATCAAATGTTGAAAAATAAAAAGCTCCTTGATTTCATCCTTTATTCATCTTCTATACCGCTTATCCTATGCGGGTCACGGGTGGCTGGAACCTATCGCCGCTGGCTTAGGGTGAGAGGCGGGATACACCCTGGACTGGTCGCCAGTCAATCGCAGGGCAGCTCCTTGGTTTATGAACAATAAGACCATTTTAGGTTTAAAGTTTAGAAGCTGGAAAAGAGAAAACAAAATGTGTGTCTTGTCAAAAAAGATACACCTGAACGAACACTTTCCAAATGATGAGGTAAATTTACAACGAGTTAATAACATGACTGGTCATCAAAAGGGCATATTAGAGCAGTAAAGTCTCTCAGTAGTCAAGATGACATGTGACTACCACAGTGTTAGAAACTGTGAGCAAATAATTTAACAATCCTCTTCCTCAAGTGACACTACATTACAAACAGTTGGGCTCTGTTGAGAAAATCACTGCATGAGCTCAAAATCACTTCCAAAATGTTGCTGCAACCATATTCGGATTTACAGAAGAGGCAGCAGAATGGATAATCACACCCCTCTCCAAACCTTTTTATTTATTTATTTATTTATTTATTGCTTGTTTGTTTGTTTGTTTGTTTGTTTTGTTCCATACACGTCAAAACCCATCCACACAAACGGACAAAAAAAGAAAAAAAATGATTCAAACTTTTTCTCAATTATAGAAAGGAGCAGGAAGAACAAAAAGGAGCAGGGAGAAGAAAGACGCTCTTTGGTTTTAGTATTTTTCTGTTGTATTTGCACTGTTTCCAATCAGATTTAGGGTTTAAATGTTTGCAAAAAATTAAGATCTCCTTTATTTACATTGAAGACAGCGTTCCAACTTTTTTGGACGTGGGGATGTACACATAATCATTGATAAGTGCATGGACAAGCAACATATTTTTGACAATTTAACCTTAAAGGTGAAGAAGGCCTCCAGTCTTCTTTGATTCTGGGACACCCTGACAGGAACCAGGCTCCAGTGTGGCTCCTGAGCTGAAAAGGAAGACCCGTGTGATGATGGATCATATTTCCCGCTGTCTAACACCTCTCATCTTCTGTTTTCTCCTGTCCCCTCTCCTTTCATCTTTAAAGTGCTGAGCCCAGGTGCAGGGAAAAGATGCGTTTAACGGTGTGTGTGAGAAACACCCACAGAGAGGCAGAGAGGTGAAGGGAAACATTCCTCACCTGTCGGCGGAGGAGCACGGTTCAGCTGACAGCTTATAAAGTGTGACCGCGGATCAGTTTGTTGCTCTTTGGGGTAACGGTTCAGCAGTCAAAGAACCGAGAGCTATAAACCTCGAAGGGGGAGGCACCTGGGGAACGAGGAAGATTGAAGAAGAAGGAGGAGGAGGAGGCAGTACTCAAAGGAGTAGAGAGACAGAGGAGCAGATAAGAGAAGATTGTTTATCTTCCAATTCCAATTATTGAAAAACCAACGTTGCATCACCCAGTTTTATGTGCTACACTTCATTATCTTTAGTACCTGGTCAGAATCCATTAAAATCTATCTGCAGTATCCTTAAGAAATCTCTGAAAATACACATTAGCTATTATTGTGAACAAAATAGCCCCACAAATTTTATAAAGTATTTTTTCATTTAGAAAAAGAAGTTTTGTTGACTGCATGTTTTGTGGGGAATGGCTTCCAAATCAATCCATGGGTTACACTTCAAAAACAATGAAGGGAGTCTACGGTATTGGCAACATTTGACATGATGCATGCTTATATAAAGCCCAAAATCTGAACCTGAAGGTTACATTTTGTCACATATTTAAAATAATAAGAGTCCCCTCCTCTTGTCTCTCTCCTGGGGTTACTGAGTAGACGGGGTTCCTGGCTGCCATGTGACTCGCTACCCAATTAGTGCAGAATTTGAGCGCTGTAACGAGCCTTCAGGGATTAAGGGGAGCTTGATTACAACACCTAAACCTTCCTGTTGCCCCAAGCCAGCACCCCAAATATCCCACTGACAGCCAAGACACAGCTGGGGAAAACTAGGATAAAACACTCCAGCTCACAAAGTCCTCTGTGTACAGTACAATCTTTGAACAAAGTTTTCAGTTTTTATCAAGCATTGTTGGTCTTCATTGCAGCACTACATCTACAAATTTATCTCTCAGAAGAAAAGGTATATTGAGCCAGCTACAGACAGAAAGAGGGAGAGAGAAATATACAAAGAATAAGTGTCTGGTTTTCCAAAATGACTGTTCGTGCTCAGGGCTTCATTTGGAATGCATGGCGTAAAAACCATAATAAACCCTGGGACTGAATCATTCAGCAGCACTGATTTGCTTGGCCAAATGCAGGCTCTGAGTTTATTTGTCTGTGTTGTAGTGAATCAGAGACTTGGAGACGACTGGAATCAGTCAACCCAGTTAGAAAAAAGATTCAAACAATCACACGGCAACCACTATTTGGAGATCTTTGTCAACAATGTTGTAAAAGCTGAGTGGATTGGCAAATTGTGTGTGGGTGATATGGGATTTTTCTGCCAGTATGATATGTTTAATGTGGTCTGGATGCAGATACACTATGGAAAAGAAAAACACAAGTTCTTGTCAAATGTAGTTCTGGCCTGAGTGAAAGTAGGGCGTCCCAGCCTCTCTAACTCTGTCCAGTAATAGCTCAAACACACAAAGTGGAGCCGTCCCCTGGACGTGGCCCAAACTCCTTCAAAATCCAGGAAAAGATCTGTGGGATCATCAGGGAACGCTGTGCCCTCGAAACGACTCAACCTGGCCCACCTCGGATGTCATCATGTTCCATCGTAATCCCAATGTGGTACCAGCACCAAAGGATTCTGTTGATGCCAATATTATCCTCAGTGTCAGCTTCAGTCTGCCATCAACCCTCTCCTAATGCTCAGTGACAGGAGCCCCCGCTGTGAGGACCTCTCTCTGTCTTCTGATCGGGCAGCCAGATGGACAGCTCAGCAGCAGGAGGGGAGCTGATATCAGTGTCAGCGATCAGATCTCACCCTCTGAGAGCTTGTTTATGTGTGTGTTCGGGTGTGTGCAGTGCCAAGTGATTGTTGGGAGCACATGTGCTGACGGCGGCCAGAGTGTGTGTTGAAATGAAGATTAATGAAGAAGAAACCTGAATGCGTGTGTGTGTGGACGCAACTGGAGGGTCAGCGGATGTATGTCAAAGAGTGTGCAAACTTGAGCTTGTGTTTACCTACAGAATATGTATGTGTGCTGCTTTGTTCAGTGTGTCAGCTAGTTGAGGTTTTACTGTATCTTTTAAGTTTTCAGCACTACTTTTCCTGCAGCTGTGAGGTGCAGAGTGATACTAAAGAAACTCACAAAGTTTCTCTCTGACCGCACAATTCAACAAGTCTAGAAGGCCTACTTTTCCTCAAAGTTTGCTTGTCTGTTCAGTTTATGGAAAGAAGAGGAGAGAAAAGAAGGGACAGTGATTTGCATGTGCACATTTGTGAAAAAGTTAAACTCACTGACGGGGAAATTTCTCACTGCGCCACATCTATCAATAAGCTGAAAGAGAAACCATGTTCCCCTGTCTTCATGTTAGTAGTGTTAGCTATAACTATGACATACGGCTTGAAATGAAAGACTCAGCCCCTGCATCAGAGGAAAATTACATTCAGGCTGGTTTAATGTGCATCTTTGGCAGATGTTGTTCAAAACAAACATTAAAACAGAGTGATGCTCCACACAACCAGACATTGTAAACGGTGTTAGTGTAGTAAAACTTTATCTCTCACACAAAAGTTTTGTTGTTGAAGAAGCAGAGGTTATATCATTTTATACAGCACCATAACAAATAAGCAGATTGCGTTTCTGGATATAGGGGAGACTTAAAACATTTTCATGACCTCTGAGCCTTTAAACATAAGTTAAGTAGCTGCTGCCATAAAGCTTGATGGAATATAGATACTGTTTTCATACAGTAGCAGCTGTTTTATGCTGCACATTCACGACATTGTTGTTTCTTGAATGGAGATGGTTTTTGAAACTGGGCATCAGTGCATTACCAGTTCTCCTAGAGACATTGTGTGAGAGAAAATAGTTTGGTTGACTCTAAGAGCTCATGAAGAGCTCATATTTCTTCAATATTTGAGGTTATTGATGTAGTTCCATAAAATATTATAATGGGGTTACGTTTGCTCTCCTTGGTGAGGTTTGAATTGGTAGATGAGTACTGGAAATAACCAGGATTCATTAATGTTACTGACACGTCTCAGAGAACCAGGCTGTGAGTAGCACTAGATAAAACCTGGTGCTAATCTATGCTACAAAGTGAGTTTACAAAGCTTGCTTGTTATCATGTTTCAAATAATAGCACTGCATAACTGTTAATAAATACATCATCTCATTGCTGTATATCCAGTAAAAAGTTGTCTTGAACAAAGAAAAGCAGTTCTGAAAAGAAGATCTGCTCTCCATTCATTTGCTTCAAAACAAATGCAGGCCTTGGTAAGAGTCACGTCCTCACAGTGGGTGCAAGTGCTCATGGGAAACAGAGTCTTTATTTAGAAAAAAAGCTTAAAAAGTTAGAAAAAAATAACTTAAAAAAAGGTAGCCCTTGGTCAGGTACTGTGTTGCAAACTCCCCACTTTGTTTAGATGGAGTGGTTCTGTCCCGTCAATACTTGCTGTAAATGTTTCTTTCTACCAGTATGTGGGTGTATATGATCACCTCTTATCAAATTAGAAATGGAAAAATGGCTCGCTAAAGATAAAAAAAGTACTCATTTGCACCACTTTGGTGGTGTATTCCTCTTGTTTACAGATTAAACAGCCATGTTTACACTTTTTCAACTGCATCTATGGCAGACAGTCTTGTTGGACGTTTTATAAGTCACTTCTTCCTCTAGTGTTAACTGCTCATCATCAAAACAGCTTCCAATAGTCCATTTTTGTTAATTTTGAGGTGATCAATCTTTGAATTAACAGGGTATTTTGTCCACAGCTAAATTTAGTTTGTTGCAATAAGCTAAATGTTTTGTGAGTTTCCAGTATATGTCGCAATAATTCTCAAACTGTTAAAACTATCAAACTAAATTAAAGCTTACTGCTGTTGCATGGGAAGTGACGATTCTTTTGACCAATCAACAAACTGTAGTCTTTCTAGCTCCACCTACTGGGGTCTGATCGGTATTTCTGGCATCCCAACAGAAAGATACCAAAAAGTTGGACAGTAAGGGTCAATGATTTGGGGACCTGTCCTTCTTTAGTAATTTTTCAGTATTGTGTAGCGCTGCTACAGTGTCGTGGGTGGCCTGCACCATGAGTTGAGCTACTGCAATGGCAAGCTTCTGAGGGTATAATAAGCATTGATTTTCATTCTGAAGGGGTTACACTGGTTAGCTACCATGGTGTCCACAATGTTCACTGCGGCTGAATCATCTTGCTGCTGCACCTCCTCCTGGCAAGTGTCAGAGGGTTTCTCTTCCTCGTTTGATTTTCTTTTTACTGTCCACATCTTAAGCCACTGTTACATGATGACTTTGTCTGTAGGCTCGTTAATGGAGAACATTTGCATTTTCTCTTGGGGGGGGGTTCAAGTAAACGTGTGAGTCTTCATCTTTATTTTATTTTTTTTTACTGTTCCATAAAAAAGCAGAATTTACTTCCTGTAAAAGCATGCTACTAGGAGGCCCTTGCGAACCACTAGTGGTTCACGGACCACAATTTGAGAAACAGTGATGTAAACCAACCTAAAGACTGAGGGGTGATAGTTAAATTTGTGATCGTTCTTCCTCAGTATTCTAAAAACTGAAATAAAGAACTGCCAGAAAGAAAAAAATCTGAAAAGGGGTCACTTAATTTTTCTCCAACTAAAGTTTAAAATAAGGAAGTGTATTTTTCTACTGATGGATAGAAACCTGACAGAAACTACCTGCAGCCATGGGAGAGAACCCGATCTTGTCTGATATGAAAAATCATACTGATAATAATTATCTCACTGTGCATGATGAATATCCATATTTTATCAGGATATTACTGAGAGTCACTAAGTGTTAATCTAGATAAACAAGTGTTTATTTAATCATCCAAGCTAATACAAAAATTATCATAGGCAATGAATTAACCAGTGAAGTTTTATTGTTAATTAAGAGTTTTCTGGTTTTCACCGGAGAACAAGTACTTATAGATGCACTGATGTGCCTCTGTTACCATGGAAATACTAAATTTAGCTTCTATACATTGTCTCTGATGTAGCTACTTTTAGTTTTATTGTTGACTGGAGAACAGTCATGAAGGAAAAGCATCTCAATCAAAGATTAGATGTAAGGAACCTAAAATGAAGAAACAGCTTTGACTACTGCCTCAGAGAGACACTTTAAAACTACACCTCCAAGGGGAAGGGCTTAAATAGGGTCTGTTATGATGAAAAGCACACCTCCTGTCATCCTAAAGTTGTAGCCTGTCTCTTAAATACACATATGAGTTGGTATTTTTGTGTGAATGAAATGTTTACGATCATAAGTGTTGACAGTTACAACCCTAAAATGAAGTACTGCTTGACACCTTTATTGTTTGCCAGATACTCCACAAATATTCACCACAAGTGATTAATATCACAGCCTGTTACAAGACAATTTGTCTGCAGTGATGGAAGACAGTAAACCCAAACAACAGCCAAAACAAATGTTTAACGCCAGGGACATAAATAGCGAAACGTCAACACTCCCAGCGAGACATTGACTGAAGCCTGATGAGGTCTGGAACCATGCATTGTAATTATGAAGTACAGATGTATTAGTCAAACATCCCCACCCCTCATCTCAGTCCCCTGTGTGTCAGTCGATGTGCGTTTGATGGTGAGTGTGTTTATCTGAGTGCTGTTGGTTTGCTCTGTCGTTACGCCTTTCACCACAGCATTGATAGATGTGATGGGGTGAGGCAGGGAGAGAGGAGATCTAGTGTCTTCAGCGTCAGATGGCTCTATTGATAGAGTGCAGGGGAATTCCAGCCCTACTCCGTCTCATCCCTCTTTTCTGCCTGTCCAGTCAAGTGAAGGAAATCAGAAATCAATCAGTTTTACTGACTCTTACCAAGTCAGTCAAGAGGGACAGAACTCGTGTTTTACTTATTTCTCATTTAGTTTTGATTCTTTAAACATTTTTTGCCTTAAATTGGCCTGAAAATCTATAAAAATGAAAAACTTTCAGAAATATGAACCACTTTCTCTGCCTCTTCCTGTATCTTAGATTTAGGTGGCTGGCTCATGAATTTGGTTCTGCTTCTGGTTTTCTGTTTTTTCTGGTTTTTCTGGTTCTGCAGCAGATAGATGTTGGGTCGCTTCAAAGCTTGTTACAAAAAGTTCAGTTTAGCAGTTGCATATTTAGAGTAAGCAGAAACCTCCAGTCTGAAAATGTAGAAGTGCTAAAGTCTGCTATTCCTTGAGTGTCTGCTTGAGGCTGGCTCCAGAAGTATCGGAATTCACATACACACCAAGCCAAAAAAAAAGCAATTTTCACGGCCAAAATAATCCTATTTACAGCCTGGTACAAAGAATGTCTCCCATCTGAATCACTTATTTCACGAATGGCACACACTGTATGGGGGGGTGAATTTTTTTCTAACTCGGCAGTTTCGACAATATTAAGATCACCAGTTCATCCAATCAGAGGCACAGCTCAGCTTATGTGACTGCCGGGTGCCCTATGGCCTCGCTGGCCGTATTGCCTCAAAATCTGTTTCAGAAACAGACGGGTGACGTCGCGGAGACTACGTCCATAAATTATGCATTCTATGATTTAGATAGCCATAAGACCCAGAAACAAGATGACTGTCCAACATTCTTCTTATAGTGTGGTTAAGTGTTTTTCTACTGTCTACTAAAAAAAATCTCACCATTGTTCCCTAGTCCCAGTTCATTTGTGGAATGATTTAGACATTATAAAAAAAATAATCTCTTCCTCACCCACCCTGGGCTATATTGTGTCTCCTTAAAGTTCAGGTCCTCCACCTAGTTAGCTGTTCCTAGGAGTGTGCACCTCTGAGCGGAGATCTCAGATGTTGTTCCTGGTATCTGCTGGAGCCATCCACCCAGCTTGGGTGTTACAGCCCCCAGTGTTCCAATCACCACTGGCACCACTGTTGCACTCCACTTCTTCTCTAGCTTCTCGTGTTCTTTCCTCCTGATGTTGCTATCACTTGGTATTGCAACATCTATCACTGCCGCTGTCTTCTGATGGTTATCAACCAGCAATATATATAAATTTATATCTGCCTATTCTGCCTATTTTAAGGGTAGCTTTTCAACTTTTTCCAAGTGTTATCTCATTCATGGATCAATGGAAGCTGACACAGAAGGTGCGCAAAACCTGCTCCTTATGTTCAGCATCATGAGATAACTTTTCTTATGTATTTGGGGCTGCACAAATGAAAACTGATTGATTGATTTCACGGTCACTGTTTTCATCATTCACCAGCTAAACACTTTGTCTTCTATCTGCTTCCCCCTCAGAGATTATAGATCTGTTTCTTCTTCTTTCTTCCTTCCTTTTCTTGTCACTTTGCGTCTCTATTCATCTGTCGGCTCTTTCATCCATCTGTCAATCCATCCATTAATCCAGCAGCATCTGTCATTTCTCTTGTCACTTAAATCATCCGTCCATTAGACCATCTGTCTTTCAAGCTATGCACTGTTTTTCTGCACATCCCTTATTCATTCATCTGTCCATCCTGTCTTTTGTGGGCGGTGACGTTTTTGTGGTTGCCGCTGTGATCTCGACTTCTCTCAACTGAGATATGCTGACAGATTTAATGTAGAGAAAGGCCTCACCAGCAGCACGCTCACATGCTTTTACAGAGATAACAGCAAACACACCTGTGCACCTCACAACATAGAGACACAAAGAGACATGCTGCTACCCATGACCTTATGTACCTGCTGTTTTCACCTTACATGCCAGGTGAGTTGCTGCTCTTGAATGAGATCCTCTAACACACACTCAAGGGTTTCAGTGGGACATAAACAGGTTGAGTAACTTCTGTGAAATGAATCATGAGTGGGGGAAGCTAAATGAAAAGGGAGGATGAATTTATTATGTGTACATGGAGACTATGCTCTGTGTGTGTGTGTGTGTGTGTGTGTGTGTGTGTGTGTGTGTGTGTGTGTGTGTGTGTGTGTGTGTGTGTGTGTGTGTGTGTGTGTGTGAGACTCTGACAGGAGGTTAGAAGCCAGGGGCCTCCCTTGCCTGTTCTCTTTTAAGAGGGTGAGTGAAATATGGGCCAAGTTGTCAAGGTGACAGGCCCTGACAGCACACTCTGACTAAACCATCTACATGTTTTCACTGAGGAAGTGTTCACCTAAAGACACTCTCTCACACACTCTTCTGTTTTCTGATTCAACTATTCGTGTTTTTTTTTTTTTTTTTTTTTGCCAACTCTCTTTCCGTCCCTTCGTCTTTGTAATCTGTCCAAACTGAATTCATGCAAGCATAGATCATCTCCACTCAAGCTCAGACGTGTTTTCATCCCTCAAACTTATTCAGTAGTTCAAGGAATCTGGGTGATGTAGTTGTACCATTTGTCCAGGAGAGGGCTGGGTGTTGAGAGATGAGAAACTTGGTGAGCAAAGGGAGGTAAAGGAACAAGCAGTATGATGCAGGAAAAGTGACTACAGGGAGTGAATGGCAGTAATTTGTTATCCTGATGTTCTGTCATTTAGTCATTTGTATACACATATCCCTGCCTGCTCAGCTATCCGTCACTCACTATCCACATATCGGCTCTTTTTATCTCCAGTTTCTTTTGGCCTGCGAGTTTGTTTGACAGCTGGGAGGTCTGCCACCATGCCGTACCTGTGGGTACACACACCCCACAAACACAAATGCACACTCACACAAGCCTTACACAGAAGAGAGAGAGAGAGGCTTTAATTATGACACGTTATTGTCCCTGTGCTGTGGAATGCAAAAATTTAATGAAATGCCAGAATATTCCACTAAAGAGAAAAGTAATAAATGAGATGTAAACCATTCTCAAATACAACCCCACATCTGGAAGAGTTGGAGTATTGTGCAAGGTTTTCATAAAATAGATAAAAAAAAATAAAATGTACTGTTTTATGAAAAATACATCCATATTCCAAATTTGAGACCAGTATCACATTTCTAAACAGCTGGGACAGGGTTGTTTTTTGCAGCAATGTGTACTATCAGACTGTTGTTGGATTCGGCAGGACACAGCAGGTCTCAGCAGGAAGAGGACGTAGATGACCACGATAACATGGTCGCTGTGCTCACACTGTCTATGGCTCAAACTCAAAGAAACACCATGGCACATGCACATTAAGAGCTACAGCATCACCATTCTCTGCCATCATCATTAGAATGTTACTTCCTCTTTGGGTGAACTGAAACTAGCTCGATACACATGCAGCTTCACTTAACAAAACAGGACACAGCGCCACCTATCAAAGCAGAGTGAGACATCAGCCATAAGTCCGATTCTGTTTTCGCAGACAAGTCTGGATCCCCCGCTGGGACTTTTCAATCAAACTATGACCTCAGTCGGATCACTGTGTGCATGCACCGTGTGCATCATCTTGGTTCAACTTCCTCACTGCTGCCACCAAAACACAACTCTCCTGCATAAAAAATCAAGTCAGGAAAATAAGTGGAACAGCCCAACTATCTATCTATCTATCTATCTATCTGTCTATCTATCTATCTATCTATCTATCTATCTATCTATCTATCTATCTATCTATCTATCTATCTAAAAGTGGCTTCACTTACTGTGATCTCACATCTCTAATGTTTGATAGCCTAGCTTCTGAGCCAGATCTCCACCTTAGTTTCTCATCTAAGGAGCTAAGCTAACCATGTTTTTGAGGGGTAATACACCGTCTACTTACATGTACCTTGTACAACCCCATTTCAAAAGTAAGAGAAACTAGACCCATCTTTTTTAATTAAATCAATGAGGTTGTTTAGAAAATGTAACGCATAAAGAAAACTGTGCTGAAATGAAAAAGCACATTAAAAAAAGTCAGCCCAAGTATGCTGAAAATCATACAAATAAGCCACAGTAGTTTTGGGGTTCTGTCTTTCGGAGGGATGAAGCAAAATATGAACAGGGTCTCTTGATTAGTGGCATTTACTGAGGAGGATGAATGAAGCATACATAAAGAGAACACCCTGCCTACAGTGAAGCATGGCGGTGCCTCGGTGATGCTCTGGCGCTGGCAACTCAAGAACAGTATGTTATTCCACCTGTAAAGCTGTAGCTTGGATGTTGTTGGACCTCCCAATAGGACAATGATCCAAAGCATCCCTCCAATGTCCACCAAGGCTTGTTTTCAGAAGAAGCCCTGGAATAATCACCTGGCTATGCATTACATTTGCAGCAGGGAGCTCTAGTATTAAAGATGCTTGTCATGAAGGGAGCTGCAGAAGTCTTTAAAATAGGCTCTTTAAAAACTGGAGAAATTACTTACAGACATTAGTTTTGTCAAGCAATTTTGAACTTTCTTCTTGAAAAATACAAATGTAAAATATGGAAATAACACGACTCTCAATAAACTACAAAAGACAGATGCTGCATCCAGTGTGAGTCTGATAAATGACAATACTTCAACAAATTCGGCCTTTTATACTGAGTATAAACAAATATTTCTTCATTGAACACTGAACTCAGAAGTGACTGAAGGGGCTCAATTTCATATCTATCTCTTCAAAGAGATATTATGTTTTACATTGACAGAGCAGATTTTTCTATGTACTTCACTAGCTGTTACAGTTCCCGTGATCACATGAAACCTCTACTCAAAGACCACCTCAGCCCTAAAGGTTGAGTCGTGTCAGCCTCTAGGAATCGGCTGACTAAGCGACCCTGTCATTAATCTGAGGCTTCTGACAACTGTCTGTCATCAGCTGAGGGGAATTCCACACTTTCTATGTCTGGTTGTGCTTGAGAACAAAACCGTTCATTAGCACAAAGCATAAATTTTGACACAGGATCTTTCATCAGTGGTTGGCACACATCTGCCTTTGAGCTGCCTGAGTCGTAAATTTAAAGCAAACAGCAACATAGAAGCATGCATTCAAACTCACACCTGAGCAAGTGTTCAATCTCCACTAATTTACTTTTATCTTAGGTCTTAAAAATGTTCAAGTCCGTACAATCCACTGAACAGTCAGTTTGTAAGAATGGTGTTGACATCGATATAAAGGATCAGTAGAAAGAAAACACTGACATGTTGTCATTGTGCCTGATATAGTAGAACAAAAGCAGCTGATGACAGTCTCTGTCCGTCTAAAGTTGAATTAGGGCTACACAGTTGTGTCTTTGACTTTGATGGTAAAGCACAAAAAAAGACTGACATTAACTAGGTTATTTAAAATCTAGGAGGCAAAGCAGAAAAAGTGTTCAGTCATTTCTGAAAACTGGTGCCACAGTGTGCAGTAAAAACTACAAAGCTACCCAAATGCCTCTTGCTGGCTAAAGGGCTGATTATGCACAAAAAATGCATGTAGCTTTCATGCTTTTTCACAATCTGTGCGGAGTCTGTTCCAAAGCACTGGAGAGGTTGGTGTATCGCAAATGCATGTCTACCACAGAACTAAACTAGAGTAGAAGTTGTTTACATGGCTTACAACATTTTTTTCCACTAATTCCTCTTCTCTGCCAGGTTTGCCCCCATTTTCACACCAGGAATTGTTCATCAAACAGTTAACACTGTGATGTGGTGAATCATATAAACAACTGTATTTTTTGTGCTTTGAGCACGAGGAGCTCCTGTTTGTTCACGCAAACCTGCACGGAATGAAGAAATTTGTGGAGGTGTGCAACATGGAAACATCCACATGAAAAGGACCGTGCGAGGGGGCAGCGCTGTGAAAATGACACCACACGTCCGTGTGGGCCCAACAGTCCCAAGCCCACCCACTTTTCAACAGGCCCACCCTAAACTTTACTCAAAATAAAAAACAAACAATTATTATTTTTAATCAGTTTAAAATGAAGGTTGTGAAATTGTGTCCCTTCACATTCATTATGTTATCGTTAGATGTCCTGTCTTTATAAAATGATCCAAGGTTGATAATCTTTTTAGCTTGTTGGAGGAAAAAAAAACAATCAAACATCCTGTTATACAGACGGGTCTAGAGAATGATTTTGGGAATAATGTAGATTTTTGTCTTTTATTTAACCTTGGTTAATGTTGCCACATTTGCAGCCTATGATAAATAGAAAGCCATCGCGGCGCAGCCTACTGGTGTGTTACAGTGTTACTTTGGTAAGTACCATGGAGAGCGATCACAGGTAGCTCCATCCAATTCACAAAAATGTTATTAAAATGCAATCAAATATTGAAGGAGCAAAATGCAATCCAATCTGCTTTAAAACCACACATAGTGACAGTGGTATTCAGTCAGTCATTTTTATTAATTTAAATGGGGATCTTCTAACTTTTGTCATTTTAGTCCCAGCCAAAATTTGATTGGCACACCCAAAACTGAAATCCTGGCTCCATCCTTGATCAGCAGATCATTTATTTAACATTTATTTTGGTAATCACTATGAGAGATCTACTTTAAGTTTTATTTTGAAATGCATATGAAATCCTCTCATAAGGTTTGGATTTGCGACAAGTTTTACATCACTCCATGCTATGTGTGTATTATATTTATGCTGAGCTGTTTAAGTGGGGAAAAATAGCCACTGAGGTAAAGATGTACCGATGAATGTAACAGATATAAAGAATAAACTTCCAAGTGAAACTTCCAAGTGTTGTCTTCAGTGACATGGCTGATGAAGCTGCCGACTTAACACTCTCACTGCGGTTTTCTTTGAAAAGTACTCATTCAGTTATAATTACAAGATACAACATCTTACTGGGGAATCCCCTGATTGAACAGTACATGCGTTTATAATGTGTGCTTGCGTGCATCCATGTGTCAGTGTGGGTTTGTTCCCACATTCTAAACTTGGAGTTTTGAGATGTTCTCACTCTCTGGATGCCTCACTGTCATGCTGTGCCATGACGTGACTTCACTGGATAAACACTCACTGAGCCCAACTAGTCACAGCCAGGAAGAGAGATCAGTATCTCCATGAATCTGCTCCAATTTAGAGCTCAAACGGTACCAGATTAGATTTGTCAAGCAGAACAAAAGTTAAAGGCTTTCTCTTTCTAGGTCTTTGTTCCATTTTCCGCTGTGTGATGAATGACTGTTATTCTGTGCGTGCATCTGTGCTCTGCGTGTTGTATGTGTGGATGCTTGCATGCATACACGCCACCTCTCCCCTGCTGTTGTAACAGTTGCTCTCCTTTCACCATTGTAGCCCAGAAAAGCACACCACACGTGTTCTCATTCCCAGTATAGGATGCTCACACACGTTTGCTTCAGTCATCACCTCTATTGTGTCACCAAATGTTGTGATATGCATCATCTTCATTCATATTTCCATACCCAGACTCTAACATTATGCTGATTGTAGGGTTTTGAGACCTCTGGGAGTCCTGGAGGTGCAGGGGGTCCTTTCTCCCACTCACTCTCTGCAGCAGCAGATGGCCCTGGCTGGGCTGGGCTGCCTGAATGAGTCCCTTTTGTCTGTGGATGTAGCGTAGCCGCCTAGCCCAGATGGCATTTGTACCTTTTGTGTCTATTCTGACTTTGTGCAGAGTGAGACTGTGTGTGCTGTCTGCTGCAGTGGGTGGTAGCCCTCTATTCTTTTTCATTAGCCTCCCATTCTCTGTCTCTTTGTCTGTCACTCTCGTTTCGTAGTGTGTGGATTCAGTTCATTCTAAATGTGCTCTATTGGCATGAACATTAAAAAAAAAAATCTCCACAATGAAAACCGAAGAGGTGACACAGCAGAGGGACATTCAAAAATGAGTTTAGCTTCAATCCTTAAACACCATTCAAGTTATTCAGTGACAGAACACAGAAATATTTATATGAACCTGATCTGCACATGAGGGCACCATCATGATGAAACAGGAGAGGGCCTTATCTAAACAGTTTGTTCATAGCTGCAAACGCTTTCTGTTTTAATTGCAGAATGTGCAGACAGTTCATTTTCCCTTAAAACCAAGGAACTCAAATCTCCCCTCCATCCAGTTGAGATCTTATCATTTGAGATATATTTTAGTATCAGTTCAATCAACCTATGAACCATCTGTTCCAGGGCTCTAAATTAACACCCGCCAACCCACCAAATGCAGGTATAAAAAAATACTCACTTGTCAGCTTGGCCAGTGATAAATGAAGCACTTTACCAACTATTTCGTGGGACGTGTGAGCACGGTTTCTATGGGAATGCATCGTCACACATCTCAGGATGTTTCAGTCTCAACTTGCCGCTGCAGGAGAGTGGCCCTCTCCCTCCTCTCTTCAAATAAACTGCCTGTAGCTGTCTTTGCTTCACGGGAAGACACACAGGAAGCTCCACTGCTGGGAGGAGATGCGTTCTTTCACAATTTTTCTCTCACGCTCTCCCAGGTGGATGGCAAGATGCTGCAATTCTCCATGTTGGGTCTGTTGGCCTCCGAATGGGAACGTCTTGAGAGACTAGGCTTGCTCCCCACAGTGGCAGGAACCATATGGGGCATGAAGGCTCCGTCCACTACAGCCAAACAGGGATGTGTCTCGAATCTTTTTCTTTTAAGTTAGGTAAGTTAGGAGCACAGATGATCAAAAAAGTTCATTTAGAGCCCTGGTCTGTTCTATTTATGCAAAATAATGACAACAGATATCTCAGGACACTTAAAAAAAAAAAAAAAAAAAGCAGGTCAAAGCTGTATTTCTTATGAAGTTCGGCAGACTCACCACTAATCACCATGATCACTTGGCCACACTAGGTGACAGGCAGTAGAAAAAAAAAAAACTTACTTTAAACAAGCTAAACTTAAAAGGCAAAGTCATTTCAGGGACAAGATTATATATGCTCTTTAGTTCCTAAATGTCATCCTTTTTTTTTACTCCACCACTTAAAAGTTATACCACCAAAAACACTAAGTTATTTAAAGCCTACCATCCCTCCTTTCTTTACTCTGTACTCAAACATTTTAAAGTCATTTTGTGATAATGCAGCACAAAGGAGTCAAAAGAAAAGGTCCGGATGGGATTACAGGGCGAGTTCTAAGAACCTGCAGACCAGCTAGTCCCTGTTCACGGAAGTTTTCGATCTCTCTCTCTCCCAATGCATTATTCCCACCTGTTTTAAATGCTTCATCTCGTCCCTAACCCCAAAATACCCCAACCAAGCTGTTTTAATGACTATCACCCCATAGCCTTGATGCCAATAATAATGAAATGTTTTGAAAATTTCATCACCTCTTCCCTGCCCACTACCCTTGACCTATTGCAATTTGAATTGGCCATCTCAGACTCCAACATCATAGTCAAGTTTGTTAATGACACAGGGTGCACAAGTACTTCTAGACTCACACCATGGACAGCATCCTGAGTGGGAGCATCATTACCTGGATGGGGAACACCACCAACCATGACCAACTGGCTCTAAGGAGGATAAAACCACTCTTCCCAATCTGCAGGACATCTACATCAATTACTGCAGCTCAAGGGCTAGGAGGATTGTCCAGGACTCTAGCCACCCCAATAACAGACTCTATCAGGGAAGCGATACAGGCTGCTCAGGGCCAAAACAGAAAGACTGAAGAGGAGGCCAGCTGGCCATGAGGGTGAACAAGGACTAAGGGGCAATTTACACAACGTTTCACCCACAGTGAAAAAAAAATTGCGTTGACACAGAAATACTGAGGGACTGAAAACACTGTAGTATGCATGCCAGACCTGTAGTTGACGAGCAAACTGTAGAGACACACCCCAAAGCAGTAGCCAAAGCAGAGGTGGGCTGATCATCTGGCATATATATTGAATGCATATTTGTTGATTGTAGAAGTGGTGCAACAGACACACACTTTGTTGAAAGGCAATCGGCAGCACAAGCACAACATGGTAGTAGGTTCAAGCATGGCAATTTAACTTGCTACAAAGAAACTGTAAAGCAAATGCACAAAGTGGGTTGGGATATCAACATTTCCACTGAAAACTCGGGCTTGTTGTTTACAATGTTATTTACAACAGTGGCTGTGGCATTCAGAAAAATCCCACTCTGGAGGATATATATATATATATATATATATATATATATATATATATATATATATATATATATATATATATATATATATGTGTGTGTGTGTGTGTGTGTGTGTGTGTGTGTGTGTGTGTGTGTGTGTGTGTGTATAGCTTTTTTTAAATCTTGAATCTTTTTTAAGATTTGCATCTTTCTAGCACATGTGGAAAGGAGTGTCCCTTGCAAAAAAAACTTGTTTGAAAAAATAGTCCTTCTATTCCACCAAAACCAGTATGTGTGTGTGGGGGGATCATCCATCTTCACCAAACTGCAAGAAGTTGCATTAGTGCTCCACCTCACTGCTCTGTTAATTTGCATCTAACAGCTAATTTACTGTTCAGATCAAGTCAGATGTCTAATGAATCTGCACATGCATGCTAACATGCACCTCAGATGACCCCTCACACACACACACACACACACACACACACACACACACACACACACACACACACACACACAAAACTGATCAGTAAGCATGCATAGAAAGTCATCATGTGTTCCTTCATGCCCACAGGGGCCTCCACAGCACAATGCCAGGCTTCAGAGCGAGGGCTGAATCCCCAGCAGAGAGAGCCTGTCTGCCTGTCTGTCTGCCCAGCAGCCTGGCTGTGTTACAGATTTTATTTACAGAAAGTCCAGGAAGAAACAGATCTGATTACTACCCAGAAAATACACAACACATCACATCAGTCAGCAGCACACAGGGATGGAGACGCGCCGAGAGACAGTACAGTTCAATGTTGCAGTTTTATTGGTGCTATTAAGCCTGTACACACATACACCAAAACCTGCACACAGACACATACACACAGACACACACACATAAACATACATGAACATATGCAACACACACAAGGACACACACTAACACAGAATTTTTTCTGGCAGAGGATGTGGGTCCAGAGAGCAGTCTGGTGTTTCAGTTTCAATCTTCCACCCTCAGCCTGGATCAAAAACCTGAGCCGGCAACTAAAGATGATGTCACCCTCCCGCAGCTGTCTTTACCACTCAGTACTATGTGTGTGTGTGTGTGTGTGTGTGTGTGTGTGTGTGTGTGTGTGTGTGTGTGTGTGTGTGTGTGTGCGTGTGTGTGTGTGTGTGTGTGTGTGTTGGTGTGTGTGTGTATGAGTATAGCTTTGCTGAGGTCAAATTGGACCCCCTCTCTCTGTCTCCTTCTATTTGACTCTGTCTCTTTCTAAACTCTTGGGATCCTGCAGGCCGTGCTGAAAGCTATGGTCAAGATTGAGTTCCCTTGCACACTCACACATACACACACACTATACACTCCAATTCACGCTGCCGGGAACAGCACGGGGGTGGAGTGGGAAAGGGAGGGGAAATGAGGGGAAAGTAAGGATGCTTTTACCATCACAAACCATCAGAGGATAACAAAATTTTAGTCACACATAACAGGCCACACACACACAAACACTTTTTCCACATACACTGAATACTGAGTGTGTGTGTGTGTGTGTGTGTGTGTGTGTGTGTGTGTGTGTGTGTGTGTGTGTGTGTGTGTGTGTGTGTGTGTGTGTGTGTAAATAAAGAAACCCAATACCAACAGTGTCAAATTTGAGTGCTGTTTTTAAGTCCGTTGCCTCACTCTCTGTTCAGTCAAACTTAATTCTTTTTCTTGTCTGTTTTAAAGCTTTTCACTTCTGTTCTTTTTTTTAAGGACAGCGGATTATTTCCCCATTTTACCTCTTAAATAGCAAAAACACTTCAAAAGTGTTAACTTATGGTCTGCTCTTTAAAAATCATGAAAACATGACCACTTAGCCACTTAACTCAGTTACTTTCTGAATGTGTGGATTCAGTTTTCTCCTTTACGACCAAACGTGAAACTAACTCTGCCGTGTTCATTTAAATTTGACCCGATCCCAAAACTTCTCCTAAATTCACTGGAAAAAAAATATTGACTTTTTTTCTTCCATCTCAGTTGAGCTTTCCTGATAAAGAATAAAACAGAATGTAAACTATAAATTCCCCCTCCTGCAAGCCCAGGGTCTGAAAATGCAGCCCACATTTTTGTTTAAAAGTTTTTTTTTTTCATGTGAGCCAGCTGAGTCATACTTCCCCCATTGTTGTATGGCATTCAATACATTTTCAATAAAACTTTTTTGATCTACAAAGCTGTTGGATGTTTCTATTACTCTGTTACTTCCACATTTTGTGTGTAAAACTCTAACTTATTACCCAAACAACAACTTGCAAGAACAGCCAAAGAACTTTACAGAAAATCTTGGGAAGTTTCAATCAGTTATTTAATTTGACTAAATATAAAACCACTTCCATCCCATTTCTAGATACTATAATAAAAAAAAAAGCTTGAACTGTTTGATTTAAGTAGGAATATTAACCAGTGCAGTAAGTTAAATATACTTTTGAAGTTTGTCATCAGGATAATGTTTGAGTTTTAAGAAACTGAACAAGTGATCTTTTCTTCATGTATTGGGAGAAATTTTTTATGGATTACAAACAATGAAGGCTTTTTTTAAGTTCTTATGTAACGTCTTCTAATTTTATTCTAACTTGTCACATGAATTTGGCTCATATTAATCCTCCAATGGAGATTTTCAGTTTGTGTCGTTTGTGGCGCCTCCTGTAGACCACAATATAAATATTATCTCTTTGTTGATTTCGCCTTGACCATGCCCAAGCAGTGCTTTCTGTCAAAAACATTTTTCTTTTACATTCGACTTCACCATCGTAGTATTTGTTAAATATTTGCTGAAAATTAAGAGAGAGAGAGAGAGAGAGAGAGAGAGAGAAGCTGTGTCTTTCCTGTGGTGTCAATCATGTAGCAACAGACTATTTAAATTACAGTATAAAATTGTCAGTCATGTTGTTCTCTGTCTTGTTTGTCTAGTTTGTTTGTTTTTTTGTTTGTTTGTTTTTGTTTCGGTTTGGGTTTTTTTGCCGTTGTTGTTGCTTTGTTTGTTTTTGTTTGTTTCTTTTTTGAGCAATCAGACTGTTTGCAACAAAAAAATGCTTGTTAAGCTCTGTCGGCAAATATGACTTAGAGATTTGATGTTTTATTGTGGAACGTGTTAATGCATCATCACTCATGCAAAGAGTTAAACAACCTCTAATTTGTGTTTGACTGTCTGTCTATAAGTGAATCAGTGGAGGAAAAATCTACACTTTTTTTTGAGTCTTTTTAAAATCCTGTGCTCATCTTTCGCTGGGACTGTTTGACTTTTACAACAGATTATATATGTTTGGAAAATGTTTGCTTTGTAACCATTTTTATTAAATATGAATGAAGACATTTTCTAAAAATGTCTCATGAAGATATTCAAAACTGTGAAGCGTAAAGAGATGACATATAACTACACAGCAGCATATTAGCTTACTTAATATAGCATCACTACTGTGTATTGAGTGTAATTTATGGAGGTTAACACGGCAGAGGTTGAAAGCTTCCTGGAAGTGAAACACGAGTGTTAGTACTGTAACTGAGGGAAGCTAAGTGCATGCACTCACACGCTGGTGTTAAAGCAGATTTCTGAATGGAGACTTTTAGAGGGCTGTTATCATATATGCCTTTATTTAATTATGTTTACTGTGTGATTCTCCCCTCACTACAACATGCAGATCATATGTCCACACACACACACACACACACACACACCCTGACTCGCTGAGATGTAGAATACAGAGAACAGCAAACCATGACAAGTCTTCTTGAGCTCTGGATAATGTACAGAGAAAGGAAAACCAGTTGATGGACTTTTTATTTGTTTTTGTGATCATGTGTGTGCAGGATGTTTGAAGAATGTCCTTAAGTGGGAACCACAAAATGATTTAATAATTAAAAATCAGCTCCATGTGGAACTCATCCGTAAGATATCTTATGCTGTTTTTCCATCTGTTTTGAGGCTGCTTTTAAAAACTAGAACACAGAGAGAAAAATTATCATAAAGTTATACATGAGCAAAGAATAGTTGGTTAGATCTTTGTAAAAAGAATTCTTGCACATGTGTGCAGGGGCCCAACCTTTGGAAGAAAAAAGGAACAATTAAAAAGTGACACTTAGCCTTGGATGAAAAAAAATCCTAAACTTTTAATCATTATTAAGAAATAAAAGATCAAAAATAGGATATAAGTCAAAAAGTGATAAAGTAACTTGTTAAAATAGTGTCGTAGTTATAGTTTCAAGTTTTTGCCTCTTTTTTAAATTTTTCATCTCATGAATAGGACTTTCTAATGAATAAAACTTTTACTAGAATCATGAATTCTAATCTTAAGCTACTTTTTTTTATTACGATTATAATGTTTTGTTTTAAAATTATGAGATTTTTTGTTGAAGAGTTGATTCACTTGTAACATAATTGTGGTCCACTGTCCCATTATGACTTGCAAACCCTAATCTTTGATTAATCTCATCATTTGGACTTTTTTATTCTCATAATTATGACTTAACATTTGGGGTGATCAAGGCTAAGTTTCCTCTTTATTCATTTATTATTTTATTAATTTATTTGTTTGTGAAAGAAAGAGGTTCTTCACTGATGTTGCTAATTACACACAGCTTGTTATATAAAACTATAAATGTACATTTTGCAGGAAAACAAATCAAGTTTCATGTGTTCGAAATTGCTGCATGTGTTCCTCTTTTTCCCCCTTCCTCACTGCCTGCTTTGCTTTAGGCGCTGTGCAGAGTTCAGCCGCACTGCAGGCAAAGGTTGGAGGTCGCTTTGAGCTCTCTGTGTGGGTGTCTCAAATGACCTTTGACCTACTCTGACCCGCTGACCAGCAGCCAAACTGGACATCCAACTGGGAGCAAAGAGAAGGCCCAGAGGTCAGCAGAAACAGATAAAGAGTGTTTTTCTCAGTCTTTTCTTGATTTTCTGCTTCTTTTTCTCTGTTTCCACATTATCCTCTAAACACTATTAGTTCATGAATACTTTCGCAAACTTAAACCTCTCACTTTGCAGAGAGCATGAAGGGGATGATGCTCGTTTTTACTTTGGATCCCAAAGTTTTTTGGATTTATGCACCAGGGTTTTAAGAAGTTTACAGGTCCCAATGATAATAAAACTCACTCAACAGATAAACAGAAGAGTAAACACCCAAATCAAGCAGAAAGGAAAGAAATCAACAAACTAATACAGGCTTGTTTTATTTCTTCCCAAGCAGCAGAAAACTAACACTCCTATTAACTGTTTATCTTAATATTCTTTATTTGACAACTTCTAAACTTTAAACATTAATTTTTCATAAACTCCAAAACTTTTCAAATTTTCTCACTGCTGTTACTTTCATCACAGCATTTTCTTGGTTTAATTATAGCAGCTAAATCACTTTTCTATATTAGTGGCTTATTTTTATCTTTACGCATGAATACGACTTCAGCATTTATGTTTGAGAAAAAGAAATATATCCAACAATAAAACATGAGACAAAACACATGCTATGGCCTCCACATATACACACATCCCTTTCTCAGGGCCCCCTCTCTCCTCTCCTCATCCTTCCCACCCTCCCCCCTCTCTCATCAAGGGTCGTTTGCTCAGTTTCCTGCCCCCCTCTCCTGCCTGTGGTCCCAAGCTCTGATTGGCTGATTTTTGGAAGGCTGTGATTGGTCAATGCTATTAGCACCTCCTCTTGTTAGTAGTCATTAAAACCCCTCCCATTGGTTTTGGGACACTCCTTCTTTCTCTGAGAACAGCCTCCTCCCCCAACTCCGCCCTCTCGAAGAAACTCCTCCTTCTACTACTACTCAAGGAGCAAAGAGTAAAAGTGTCAGTGTGCCCCCTGGTGGCTCACACATTTCACAGTGTGCAGTCAGTTGTTGACAGACTTTCAGTGTCTAAAAATGAAATACAAGAAAAACCGGTCTTCTTAACAAAAATGTCAGACTGACCTGTAAATTGATCATCAGCCTTGATTATTACTGACAAAAACTTTAATTTGAGAAAGAAAAAAGGCAGGAGGCTTTCAAATCAATCTGTTTAATCTAGGTTTGATTATCTGAACTGAGAGTGCCATCTCATGGAGCACAGAGGAAAAACACCCTGAAGTTGGTATCAAAATCAACCAAAGGGAAATAAATCAAATGGTTCCTTAGTATCCACTTAACTAAATAAATGATAAAGGACTGAAAATGTGAGCATAAAGAGCACCAGCAAATGTTTTCTTTAAATATAACATGGACTACAGATGATTTATCCCACTAGAGGACTTACAAGACTGTATGCTTAAAACTATGCTGTTTATTTTATTCTATTAAAATTAATGTGTTTTAAAGCTTTTCATTGGGCAATGAGGTTTATACTTTCAACCTTGGAAAAGATTCCAATTAGATTTAAAATGCTCCAATAACACATAAATGAAATAAAGAGATTTAAAAGGGTAGAAGACAGAAATGCAGAGGGTTTTTCTTCCTCCTTGCCCCCGAGACTGAAAGATGTAAATGTTAAGTTTGTCAGAAATAGACAAAAAAAAAATGAAAACAAACATTTTGGAAAGAAACCATTATGTTTCCTGAAAGTACCTGGGTTGCTACATCAAAACAAACAGATTTGTAATTCAAGTGAATGGCTCGTGGGCGCCTGCAGATCTTTATTTTGGCTAAAAGCATTCTTGAAAAAGCATATGAAAACCTAACAGTTGCTCAGGACATTACGTGAATGTCCCCCTGACCCTGATGGAGTCCATTCCCATTTGTTACAGTACAGGCCTACTACATGCATTTACAGTAAATATGTATAAGATCACTAATTACATATCACATGTGGAATGGGAGCTGCAGTTTATTTTGAGTCAGTCACACCTACTAAACACTGTCCTGCCATAAATTCTCACTGGAGCACTAAATGTGTATTAATCCAGTAGTGCTAATGCACTAATAAATCCTGTTTGAAAACAAGATTGTCTCAAAAGACTGAAGCGCCTGGCTGTTTTGATGATTTCAGTTAGCTTTATTTAAACACTTAAACATATATTTCTGAGCTGTGTTAACATTTATATAATTTAAGCAACTTGTAGTGAAGAAGTTTAAGAAATAGCCAAACACTGTCAGTTTGAGCTGTTTTCCTGATACTGTCTGACAATACCAAAACACTGAAGGTACTGCCTGCAAAAATTCTCAGTAAAAGCATATCATACATTTTTGTTGTACAGTTTTACAACCTGTCATAAGACGGAAGCTAAGCGGGACAATTTACAGTCTCTGCCAAAGATGACTTCAGTGGGGGGTTGTAAAATTCTCTGTCCAGCCAGTAAATACTTTCAGGCCTCTGTGTGCAGAACAGGTTAAATACTTAAACACAAAACGCCTCTGTCTTCAAGACACAGGAGAATTCTGTGTACTCATTGTGACTTGTCTGATGAACCGATCCTCATCATTCAGCATGATCACAACAACCAACCCTGCAGATTTCCACCAGCCTCACATCAGCCTATACAGACTGATTCTGTGGGTCTGTCTGCCCGGCGTCAGCTCGTCTTTCCCATTCATCACAACGCAGAAAATGGATTTGATCATTGATAAAACTATTACTCGTCACAGCAGCAAGATGAATGTGTCTCCGTGCTGAGTGTATGGGCATGTAAAGTGTTGTGATGATGACCCCGGCTGATGTCTAAGTGAGGGGGAAGATAAAACTCCACATAAATCAGTTCAACAGCACATTCCCACAAATCATCCCAGGAATCCAAAGGGGCTGTCCCAGTCTTGAAGAGGAATTCTGGGAAGAGTGCCAGATCCTGAAGAGAAAGAGAGAGGCTGGCATGCCAATAGATTTACTTTTTGTATCTCTATCAGCTGTTTTCCTGATCAGATTTTTTGGCCCAGTAGTTGAATGATCAAAATTTCAAGTGATTTTTTTTTATCTAATGGAGAACCCACACATAAAGATAAAAAATCAGGCATTGAACACTTTTGATTGTACTGTGTGTGGTGTGCTCCAATAATGTCAACACAGCTCACCACACACATAACGATTCTGTCTCACCACCAATCTTAAATCTATTCCCCTAAGACAGAAATCTTGCGTGACCAAACGTGATCTACAAAAACGCAAAAGAAGAAACATAGCAACAGATAGCAGCAACCGGCTAACACCAAACACAACATGGAAGAGGGAATGATGGTTGTCTTGGGACCATTTTTGATGGAAAATTCCCGAACCAATAATAAGAAAAGACTGTGGAAAAAATCCTGGAGACAGCAGGAATTCGGACTTTCCTTTTTTGTGTCATGTCACCCATGCTTGCTTACGTCTGAATTCTATTCTACGTCAAAACTCATGGAGTCATGACTCAGGGGGAGTCAGCTTTCCCCCCACACATACAGATTTTTGGTTGTAAATATTGAACAAGTTTTTAAAGGTTTTTTTCTGGCTTTTTATGCCTTTAATAAGAGAAGACAGGAGTGTGGATAGAGTAAGAAACAGGGTGAGAGTTGGGGGTGACATGCGGGAAAGTCACCACTTGAACCTAGCCTGCCCACTCAAAGGCTTTCGCCATACAGAGCGCAACCTTAACCACTTAGCGATCTGTGCTCCGTAAAAATTGAACAAGTTTAATATTTACAATTCTTGGCAAACACAATCTTAACACACCTCAGACCAAAGGATAATCTGATAGGATAATCTTATAAGATTTAAGGTAATTGGGCGTTGTCTTTCCTTGGTCAAGAAGGAGGAAAATTGGGACAAAAACAGCCTGACAATCGTTATGTGTGTAACCTCCTTTAATTCCAGCAGAGAAGAGGATTTGGGATAGCTACTGCTATTCAGTTTGTTTGGATTTTGGTGTCTTTTATGGACAAATATAGTTTAAAAATGGTTATAGCACTGGTTATCTTGGGTTTACAAATCTGGAACAGTCTCATCCAAGTTAGACCTACCACTGGAAGTTCCTTGTTTTTTTTTTATTATTATGTCCATGGGAACATTTAAGAAGTCCTGCACCTCATATATGATTAATAGAAAACATGGATGCAAAGTAAATCAAAATCTTGTTATATACGGGCGGCTCATCATGTATTAAATCAAGCAGAAAGCAGTGTCTGTTTTCAAGTAAGTGGACAGCACAGAGGAGGGGAGGGAGAGCAGGCCTGAAGACAAGAAAATGGAAAGATGAAAAGGCCGCCGGGGTGGCGAGGGATGCACATTAAAAACATTAAGAAGAGAGAATTACAGTGGCGGAGAACAAGGTCTTGGAGGGAGTGCCCGCGGAAAGAACAAAGGCAGAGCTGCAGGAACAGGGAAGCCTCCTCTGTGGATAAGACTCTGGATAAGTGTTAGAGACAAGATCGTAAATCCCCAATCCCCCATACTCTGCAGGCTGGGGCCATGGGGTCAGGGAGGGAGAGCGCAAAGAGGCAGGCTGAGGAAGGGTTAGAGGTAAATGATAATGTAGAAAGATAGACTGTAACCGGAGCCATAAAAAACATCTTGAGGTTGATACAGAATCACTTAAACCAGATGTGATTTGGATACTTTCCTTGCTGAGATTCTTCAGACTGCTGTATTAAACACTCAGAGGTAGCATGGGAACATGGCAAATGGCAACAATGTCAGGGTCATGACGTATGGATCAAATTAAAGTTCCCTGCAGGTTAACATTATCACCCCGTGTCTTACACCAGGCATTCCTCACATTCTGTCTGCAGATGCAACGCCAGTCACACCTGTGTGCATCTAAACACACAAATTACACACTCACAAACAGGAATGGTGAGTGACGTTAAGTACACTCCCAGGCTGCAAATACCTGTCAGAGCTTGATCATCCAGCAGTTGCTAGACAGAACTTTCAGAGATCAAAAATAAAGGAAGAGTTGGGACAAATGAAACCAGAGGCGTGTCCAGAAAGGTGACCTGGGGAGGCAGGGTCCCCCTCAAAATCTGATGGGCCACTCAAAAAAATGTAAAGTATGACTGGATATTTACTTTGTCGGAAGTGTGACATAAGGTTTTTGGGTTTTGTTTTTTTGTTTTTTACAACAGGCTGCTGGTAATATTTATTAGCTTTATGTGCAGCTGACTTTCTTCTTTTGGTATTTTGGAATGGTAATGGCAGTGTCATATTTTTGTCCATCACAGTGACCAGCATGCTGTTTTGTTCTGCAGATCACCAGAAAATAATCTCATCGGGGGAAAAAAAACAATCCAGCAACCCAAATTAATGAGAAAAATAAGCAAAAGTCTTGAAACCGTAAGTTTCTCACAGTAAAACAAAGGTAAAGGAAAAAAAGGGCTTCTGTTTTCTGTATTTACACTAAGTGGCAGCCTCTAGCTTTGTAAATGAACCTGAAGTGTTAAGAACTGCAGTACCTTAAGTGTCCACTTGAAGCCGGTTATGAACGTTTGACTGACATGTGGCACACTGTGGTTGTGAGTGAGGAGGCCCAAAGCCCAGTCAAATCTGCCTCTTTTTTTCAAGTTTTTAAACTTGACCAAAGTCAGGCTGAGTTAAGCATTTCTAATTTGGCATCCACCGATGGCTTCAAAACTCTGCTTAAGGGACAGATGGGTGATGTCACAGAGACTATATCAATGTATTTGACAGTCTATGATTTACACACAGGAGGAAAAAAAATCCCCTGTATAGTATTTTAATGATAGTAGTTGAAGAAGAGAAACAAAAAAAGAAAGAAGAAAAGAAACAGAAAAGTCTGATACACCAGACTGAAGTCAGATGTGTTGAGTTACTGCACACAGTGACTGATACTTCTAATACAAAAGACAGTAGGATGATACTCTCAGTCACCAAGCATTAGTCAGAAATGTGTCAGCAAAAAGATGAGAAGCACGATGAGTTTAAAGATGAGATGGTGGAGCATATTCACATGCTGCTCCAGAAAAAGGCTGAGAAGTATGAGAAGAATCAAATATTTCTGAAACACCTCAAATGCATCGAAGACCCAGAAAAAGAAGTCAAACTGGAAACAGGAGACCAGACTCCGTACAGAGTGACCATTCCCATCAAGAAGGAGAAAACCAGAACTAGACAGAGAGCTGGAGCTGCAGGAGCAGCAGACAGAAGACAGCAACGGTTAATGCAGAGAAAACCAAGAAGAACAGGTTCATCTGTTGGATCCGGAAACCTTTCAGGAATAAGAACTAGACAAAAAATAAAGAAAATAAACCAAAGCATCTACAACTTGTTGAGTATAAGACAAAAAAATTGTCAGCTTTAAACTTTTTTGTTGTCGTTCTTCATGTCAACCTGTGCTTGGATAAAATATGTTTTAAATGTATTTATGACATCAAAGGTTTTTCTTGTATGGAAGCTAAATGTAAAGGTCCAACTGATCTCAGATTTTGTTCTGTTGTTATATAATAATAATAATATTAATACATTCTATTTATTAGTGCTTTTCATGTCACTCAAGGTCACCTTACACAGCAAATTATAAAATAGTTCTACTCAAAGGGTTTCTATTAGTTAAAGTTTAATGCAAGTTGGATTTTTTGTGCTGAAAAAAATAATATGGATAGATTTAAAACTCTCTCACAGAGCAGCTGTGGCTACAACTATAGACAATTAATAATTATCACGAAGTCTTTGTCCAACTCATGTAGAGATCAGATCATCAACAACTACATTTGGCTCCATCTAGTGGTCAATTAGCAGAAAGCCCTAGATGGTCAAACTGTCTTTTGCTAACAACCATTCTGCTGCTTCCTCAGGACACTGAGCTGGCCATATTATTTGAAGTGTGTATCATATTTTGATTTCAGGCCTCTCTGAAAAAGCAGATGACAGGGTGGGGGGGTCAGTTAACCATATCTCTGCCTCTGTAACTCTGAACATAAGAACCAAAAGCTGCATTAAAGGTTAATGAAACAGTGAATAAAATCTGCTGTCACACATAAAAATTTTAAGGAAAGGGCTGATTTATTGTCTAGTGCTTTAAAATGCTGTAAATAAATGGAACAAATATAATTCTCTGCTTTCCATGAGTGTCACTTATGTTTTGTAGCTAATTGATACGCATGTTAAGGTGTAATTCCAATTTGTCGATTCAAAACAAACATATCTAACTTGCTTTAAAAACATTCAAATGGAGTGTTGTGCTTTTCCATGGTTAGGACTGAGTAAGCTACCTAAATGTTATCAGACACTATTTGTGCCCAAAGAAGCAGGTAAAAAGTCCTAGTTTGAATGACTGATGATAATGTAGATGATAATGAAACAGACTGAAATGAACACATGTGCTGAGATCCAGACAGGAGAGTAACTGTTATCCAAGGCTTTTTATGAGACTTGTTGTTAGTTAAAAAAAAAAAGTATAAAGTCTCAAGTCCAGACTTATGAGAGTTTCATTTCTTGTACTCAGTGGCGGCTGGTGAAAAATATTCTAGGTAGGGCTGTGCTGTTCCATTCTCAGTTTTTAACAGCATCCCACTACGATTTGAAGCAAACTGCAGGATACTGGTGCGTTGTGAAAAAGTGTTATTGTTAATTCCAGACAAAATCAAAAACAAAAAACAGTAAACAGAATACTGAACAAAAATATATTAGACATACAAACATATACACACCAGATCAAAAAAGGAGCGAGCAATTTATTGCAAAAAACAAACTAAAATAGGATGTTTATCAGCTAATCAAAAGTTCAAGACCACAGCTCAAAACAACCCGAAAACCCCCTAAAACAGAAATAAAAGTTTCAAAAAAGGACTTGGTAATTAGTAGCTCCACCGTTCTTGTTGATCACTTCAAAAGTTTGTTTCGGCATGCTTGATGCAAGTGTTTCCAAGAGGCTAGTGGGAACATTATTATATAGAAAACATCTTATTGGAATCCATCAGCCCAACTGTCGCAGCAATTGTATGCTATGTCCTCGTTGCATAAATATCGTCCAAAGCACACCTCTCCAAAATGTGCCAAAGCCAAGAAAGGTGTAGCTGAACAGCAATCAGGGTAATTAAAGATGGGGATAATTAAAGATTCTGCAGAAGCTGCTGCAGAATTTGAGAACTGGGTAGTGGTGGTTTGTGACCTTATGTAGGACTTTAGGTTTCCTTTTTCCCTCTGTTGCAGGTGGGTCAAGTGCTTCAGTTTTTGCGGCTGTATTTACACAGTTTAGATTTAGTGGTTTATGTCATGTTGAGCAGTGGGCTCAACAGTGGTGGCTCCCATTCTTTTCTTCTTTTGGCTGGCCCACCAGTATCTAGTTAGTTGGGGGGGGGGGGGGGGGGTGTTAGTTAGGATTATTACGTTTCAGTTTTTTAAGATGGTCACACTGTCAATCTACCCTTTTCAATAATAAATAAAGTGATTTTTGTTGCAACTCACGCCTTTTGTTCCAATGGTCGGTCTCATTGGTACGAGCTTATCTGGGGGACCGTAACACTGTCCACTGGGGAGGGCAGGATCTTTGCACCCTCAACTGTCCAACCATCACTGCTTATTTTTTTTCATTTTATTTATTTATTTATTTATTTATTTATTTATTTGGGGGGGGGGTATTGAACATTTCTGTTATTTGATTAGATTTGGTATGTACTCCAGACCCACCCTTCTTATTTCCCTGTATCACAAGGCCTTATATAATCTTATATGTACCCAAACAAACAGATGAATGAATGAATGAATGAATGAATGAATGAATGAATGAATGAATGAATGAATGAATGAATATAAAAGCAAACCATTCTTTCCATGAAGCATGTGTCAAACATTTCACTTAACTTGCTGTCCCATAATGACATGCTTTCCATCACAAACTGTTATACACCTCTTTGTACTGTAACCAGTGTTGGTTAGAGCCATTCATGGACTGGACACTATGCAGAAATAACATCTATAATAAAGATAATTAAGGTTTCAAAGACGTAGGTGTCACAACTTGCAGTCGAATGAAAGAATTGATGAATGAAAGAGTGCAGATTACCACTTTTTTATTAATCCCAGTGGTTTAAATGCTGTTTTTTATGGTTTGTTCTTTTTAATGTTATTTTTAATCAATCATCCCAAAGAAAAACAGGCTTCTTTTCTTTCCTCCTAATTAGAATTTCTAACATGTAACTACATTAGGTTTACTACAGACAACAGCATCAGACACTCCACATCCATACACCGCTGATACTGAATGAGTGTTCATTCTATGTTTTTGTTTGAAGAGAATATGCCATCAGCTTCAGCAGCCTCATTAGGACATGCATGCCATTTCTTATGTATTCTTCAGAGCTGTGTGATCATTGTGGCTGGAATTTGTGCAGGTTAAATGAGGCTGAGCGGATGGTGTATGAATGTGACGTATGTTTCCAGGGTTTTTAATAACAGGGGGCAGCGCGGTCAGTAGAACATACAGACATGAGTCCAGGGAGCAGTCAGTGTCTGTGAACATGTCCATTACAGTGTTTCTGTCAGTGCTCCTGGTGCTGGGGGGGCTCTCTGGGACAGTGACAACTAACCTGCAGGTTTTTGGGAAATCGGCCCTCGGAGGTAAAAGTTTGCTGAGCAGCGATGATGAGAGACACACAGTGAGGAAGCATTTGCAGCAGCAGGTAAATAAGCCAGATGTGGTGTCTTTCTTCATGTATGTTAAGACACTGAGGATTTAGGGGTTTGGGGTTTCTTGCATGGCTTATAATTTTTGATTGTTTTTCAGTCATAACTTATAAAGACAAGATTAATTAGTAATAACTTTCTCAGCTTCAGGTCAACTTTTCTTTGGTTCTTAAGTGTAATCGTCAAAAGCAGTAGCTTTGTCTATAAGTACTAAGCTCAGGAAACATGTCACCTGTTCACATACCTAGACCAAAGAATGGACTGGTTGATGGACAGGTACCAAATGACTTCCAAAGCACTTTTGAGATTCTCTGGAGCAAAACACTGATCCCCTAAATGCACGGGGTGCTCCCTCATGTGCAGTTCTTTTACTCTAACGCCTCTCTATAAATACAGGTCTATAGGATCCTGTTTGTGTGGCCTGTGTGTGAGCTTGTAGTCAATGTGCATGTGGCATGTTTATAAAAAAAAAAAAAAAAAGAGTGGAAAATCTGATTATTGTTATTTCTATCTGCGAAATGTTATCAGTAAAAAATGACTATTTTGTCATTAAACCAATATAACATGGAGAAAAAAATCAGTAGCAAAGAAAATAAAATTAAACCCTTTTTTTGTACAATTAATTGTCTTAGAGTCTAACCTATTGACTTCATTAACCTAATATGTCCTCTGACAAGGAAAGCAACATAAATGAGAACAGACAACATCATCAGAAATGGCAGGAAGACCAGTGACTGATATGAGGTTTAAATGCAAATCCAAATCATCTCTAATCTGACTGGTCTGAGTCTATTTGTTTTGTTCACAGACTCAAAGTAACTCCCGCAGGAGTTTGGATCTCAGCAGCTTCATCATCCACCCCACCCCCGCCAGCAAAAGCAGCCTCCCCTCCATCATCAAGCTGTATCCGCCCACCGCCAAACCCCTCCACCTGCACGCCAACATGCCTATGCGTTTCGGGAGGCAGAGTGTTTCCGGCGAGGACAGGGACCAAAACTCCATCCCTAACATGCCACAGAGGTTTGGACGGGATTGGGAAATGATTCAAATCTGTGCAAAATGCCCAAGAGTGCAAGAGCGAGTGAACAAAGTGCTGACTCAAAGGTTTGGGAGGAGCAGTCTGTACTGGAGGCTTTTCAAGACCCTGGTCAGTACTCAGTTAATGAACAACCACGTGCACTGGTAGGAAACACTTACACATAACAACAATTTAAAATTTATTTTTCTATCCTGACACATTCAGGCCAGTGAAATCTGATAGATACAAAGTGTGTATTTTCTTCCCACAGGAGTAGAGACTTTGACTTCACAGCCAGTTCAGAGGAGATGGAGATGCAGGAAAAAACCTTGTAAAGAACTACAACGCATGTAAATAATAAACTAACTGAGTACTATGATTTAACGATGCGAATTTATGAGTCTCTTTTAACAACAACAAAAATGAAAAAAAAAATTAAATAAACTGTGTTGTAACAAAAAAAAGTAAAAATTAAAAATTTCAAGCTATAGTACTTTGTGGTTTTGTTTGATTCTTTTTTATCATTATATGGACTGTATTTATCTAAAAGACTGAAAGATATTTCTCACAAATCTATTCTTACCAAAAGGACAGCATCATATAATAGAAAAATTGAAAACATATATAACTGAGATTTAAAATTTGATTTGGTTAAATCAAGTTTATTAAGAATTTAAAAAAAAATGAACTCTCTGTCACAAACTTTCATTTACACTTGGAAGTAACTACTTTTTTGTTTGTTTTTTTTATATTAGTTTGTCTTTTGTTGTTGTTTTGTTTTGTTTTGTTTTTTCCCTCTTGGAGTGGATGAGCCGTAATTAAAGCATTCCTTAAAGATATCACGGCTATAAAAATACACAGCAGAGTGAACAACTGCTCTGCTGACAAATCAGAGATGCGGCAATAAATGAAACTCACTTCCACACTTTACTGTTGTAAATAACCAGACACACTGTATCTTAGCTCACAAGTGGTCAGAGACACTTCGAGGAAATGTGGGTAGGAGTGAAGTTGTCAGACAGTGCTGGGATTGGCCACTAGAGGGAGACAAATATCAAGAAAACACTGTATTCTCAAAATACCCAATCTTAGGAGAAAAGAAAATGTTAAACCCTGAATAATATTTCTTATTGTTTTCAGGGTGAATGGAAACATAACATATATGATAAGATTGTTAGTTTTCACTTTTTCCTCAAAAATCCATGCAGATTATCCACACCTCAGAAAGCAATTGAATCCCTTTGTGAATATAACAGCTGTTATGTTCAGGCTACCACAGTCAAATCATTGTCTACACATTGTTTTCTGACAGATAATCTGTGAACTCTTGTATTCTTTTAAAATCACTCATCATGGACCCTGCTCTGTGGTGCAATAGCTAAACCTGGACACCCTCTCTTTAAACAAAAAATACAATTTCATAATAATAATAATAATAATAATAATAATAATAATAATAATAATAATAATAATAATAATAATAATAATAATGACATTGTATATTTCAGCCAATCTGCTCTGGTTTTTTAGCACTTCAGATATTGGAAAAATTATACTTGAAGATCTTCCAGGAAAAAACAGCATGCCAACTGTATCAGTTTCTTAAAAAAAAAAAAAAAAAAAAAAACAGACAGGATGGGAGGCTATTGAATATTAACGGTGTCTTAACTCATCAAATTGCAACCCTTATAGCAACTTGACCAAGAAATAAGACATTTCTCAAAAGAGAAACAGAAACTTACAACTGGAATGCAAAGCTAAGTCCTTAAATAGTCACTGAGTGACATAGACGGCTCCTTGTAAAATATGGTTAAAGAGGGGCTATGTTTTCCCTTTGGTACCCCTGTAGTAGCTTTACATGATTTACAGCTTAAAAAAACAAACAAAAGAAGAAGAAGAAGAAGAAGAAGAAGAAGAAGAAGAAGAAGAAGAAGAAGAAGAAGAAGAAAAAGAAGAAGAGGAAGAAGAAGAGGAAGAAGAAGAAGAAGAAGAAGAAGAAGAAGAAGAAGAAGAAGAATGACCGTTTTTTCTTATTTAGAAACTCTCTGTCTGTAATAGCTGCTGTCTCTTTAAAAGCTCCCCCTGCTCTACAAACCCCATTCCCTTTGATTGGCCAGACTTTGACACAGATTAGATTAAAGCTTGATATCATGGTAATTAAGCATACCAATGGTCCAAACAGTTGAGCTTGTTAAAGTCGAGGGAGTGGTAGAAATAACAAAAAAAAAGTTACATTGAATCATTTATTTAACTCAACTAATTTTAACTTAATTTAGATACCTTTTGTCGTGTCTGATAAATAGTTTCTTCTATCAGTGGTCCACAACGTTTGAACATAACATGTTTGTCTCTTATTCATTTCTGTGAGTCACATTCAAGTGACAGTTTGCAACCAGATAGAAACCATTGGTAGAAACTTGTTCTGCTTCTTCAGTGCACTTGTCATGCACGAGCACATGATTCGTCATATTAGAATTAGCAACTATGGTAAAATACGTTTCTCCAATAAATATAAATGTCATGGTTAACGCTATTCGTTCATTTCAATACGCTTATAAATTAATAGCCTCTGATAATTTGTTCTCACACTCCACAAACACACCTCACCTGCCTCTGGAATCTTGATGGGTGTGACTTAGAAACTGCTGGGTCCTCCCCGCAGCTTGTTGTGCAATGAGTTTGATCTCTTCTTATTCAACTCAGCACAGCCACTCCCTTTAAAAATTTGACATCATTCTGCATCAAGGTTCAAATCCAACCGTGTCCCCGGTTCAGCGAGATTACACATACAAACCGGAGGTACAAACAGATAAGAAACTTCGAGAACAAACGACGACAACAATCAAACGAGTTTGACAATCAGGGAGGAAAGTTTTACCTGGAGGTCCCCGAACTACACACTCCCGTCAGGTACGGTTATGTAGTTTTGAAGGTATTTAGCTTTAGTTTGCTATTTTCCAAAACGATTTTTAACTTACATTGAGTTATATCGTCAGGTTTTTGTTATTCTCACTGAATACAGAGTGTGTTAAGTGTTAAGGGTACCATTGCAGTTATATCGTCGTAACTACTGATCTGTCACAGCGACTGTTTACATCCACACTGATAAACAGTGAGTTTCTGTCCTGTCATACTTACACATCACGCTAGACAACATGTTCAACTAATGTTTATCAGTGGAGTTTAGCGCCATTTTTATTATTTATATGTTCACTTAAACAACAACAAATACGGAAGTCAGACTAACTTTTTTCGACGCCCTAATGCCCTAGGCTCCTCCATGAAATACGAAGCTTTACATTTCATCTCAACTTTCAGCTCACTCTATGATATGAATATGACTGAGACTATCACACTCACTGGTCTCTCCATCCTTTCCTCTCCTCCAGCTGCTCATCATGGGAGATATCAATAAAGGGAAAAAGGCGTTTGTGCAGAAGTGTTCAATATGTCACACAGTGGAGGAGGGAGGGAAACACAAGCAGGGACCAAACCTGTGGGGTCTGTTTGGCAGACAGACAGGACAAGCTTCTGGATACTCATACACCAGGGCTAACGTTGAAAAGGGTAGGTACTATGGCCCCAGAGATTAGTCCCAGCAATACAGGGATCCTAACCCCTGTGTGCACACACTTTAACCATTACCATTAAATTGTTGTACAGATATCCATCCAGAAATGTTAAAATGTCAGAATTGCTCTGAAGAAAGGCCTTGTACAACTTGTGCTACTAAGCTAGCTATGAAGTGAAACATGTGAAAGCACTTGAAGATGCCTAAGCAGCCTGTGCATGTACTGTATGTGCTAGTGGAATAGACAGCATGATGCGGTGAAATGAATGGTTCAGATTTGGGTTGGACCTTTTCCCTGGAGCTGTCAGGGGCTTGGGTATTTATCTGGACAGCCTTGAATTTTTGAGTACAGTGTTCAAAATTACTCCTGATCCCATTCAGCAGGTATAGTCACACTAATGTTTCTGAGTCATGCAATAATTGTCAGAGACTTTTTTAGATACCTACACAGAAAACACCTTAGAGTCTTGGTAGGGAATTCCTGTTTTACTTTAACATTTTGTACTCATGGCACCCATTATATAAAAAATATAATGTAAATCTTACCCAGTCTTTTCCAGAGAAGTCAGCTTTTACTGGAACATCTTGTTGATCATAACCTGGAGTATGCAATGTCTGCAGCAGGAGTTTATGCATCATGGTGTCTAAGGATTTATGTTAGGCTGACGACTTAGTTGTGTAAAGACAAGAATGCCATAGAATAGTGAATTATTGCCTTGTAAAGTAAAAAAAAGAAGTTGCCATTACAGGTGCAAAAAACAACTTCAAGTTTTACTGTCAAGTGGTAGCTTTTTACAACCCAAACAGCCCATTCTTAATCATTTGTTTGCATTTTAACTAGGAATTTGGAAGAGTTGGGTTTTCAGTGGTGCCATCTACCATCCTCTGTACCTTAGTATGATATAAAATGAGCATTTAGATGCTGAGTATTGTGAAACAGATCTGGCACAGTCGCTAATACAAAGCTTTGAGGCTGCCTGCATTTTCCATAGCTTACAGTCAAATGAGCAGGTCTGAACAGGACGAGCTGCTCTGCTCTGACTCAAGGCAATAAGACCCGAACAGAGATTTTTTTTTCTTGCCATTTTTACTAAAAGTCATGTGCTTTTGTTTGGTTAAGGTATCATTTGGGATGAGGAAACCCTGGACGTCTACCTCAAAAATCCTAAGAAGTACATTCCTGGTACCAAGATGATCTTTAGTGGACTCAAAAAGAAAAGGGACAGGGACAATATCATCGCCTATTTAAAGGATGCCACTTCCTAGTGTTCTCTCTCACACACACATCCAGCTGTGGACAGAAGTACTACACAGTACACTTTAGAAAATAAAACAGTGTGTTTTTAGCTGTAGATCCCTGCATTGTACTACTTTGGAACATTGCAGCCACAGTGTTGTGTGTGGGAGACTGTTTTTAATTATCACATGAGTCAGCCTTCATGTTAAGTTGTTACTTTCAGACTGTTCTCAGTCAGAGCTTCTTAAAGGGCCAGCCTTCCTGGGGGTTATTTGTTTACCTTATATTTGACTACTGCTTGCACAGACACTATACACTTTGCATTTTTTCCACTTTGTCCCCTATGAGTCTAGGGCTCTAAAGATTTGTTTCTGGATGTTCTTTTCTTTTGTGTTTACATGTCATGTCCTTTTTTTTTTTACCTTTCTTGAAACGGGTGGAATCTTAAAACATGTTTAGCAGAACTGAGTTGTTTTACCTCTCTTTTGTAAGCAAATGGATGTCATAACTTTTTTGTGTAAGGTTAAATTTAATAATAAGTAAAACTATATTTGTAAGTGTTTTACATGCATTATGTTTCAATAAATTGTTTAGCAAGCTAGCAAGTTACAAAGGTTAAAATACATTTACAGTCACACTTGGCCAAAAAAAAGACAAAGCAGTGTTTATTTATATCATTTTTACTGAGTAACTGTTTTGTACTTTTGATGTTTCTTTCTTTTTCTAAAGAATATTTAACATTGACTTGATGTGGCATTAAAGTACTTTCTTTATGACTATAAAACAATGTGCATAGTGATTTTATTGTTTCCTGTCTTTGTTGTTTAGTTTGCACAATACATCTTGATAGTTTTGAGAGCACTCACTAGTCTGAAAGTCATGTAATGTAAGGTCAGTGGTCACTGCATGATGTTTAAACAATTATAAAGGAAGATCAATAACAAAGACAAATTTAAAAGACATTTAAAACTTGTAAAATTAAATAGAAAATGATGAATAAACAGGTCTTGGAAAAGATAATTGTAATGTTCAACAACATTTTTTTTTATTATTATTCATCAGCTTTGTCTCAAGATTTGGATACAAGTTGGTCACATAGACACATCGACGGATTCGTACCGATGTCTGCACGTCAGTATGAATGTTATGTAACATTTGAGAACATGGATTTTACTGACTTATTTTAATACCTAAAATAGCCAGAAGGTGGCTCAATTTCACCCCTGAAGAGGGCATCAGGCAAACGAAACGTGCAGTCTATGGTTTAAGCATGCTGTCTTTGAAATGACAGATTCATCTCAGCCATCCAGCACGTGGCACTGAAGTCCATACAGATTGATTTAGTTAACAAGCTTGTGTGATTCGGAGCCCCTCAGAAGGAGCTGTCACGTCTATTTTGCCCCCACGAGTGAGCATTCAGCACCTGGTCCTTCCTCTTCAATTGTGTTGTCATTGGCCGACGGTGGGAATAGAGGAAGGTCGATAAGTGGATCAGATATATCAGCCGTCCAGACAGGCTGCAGCTTGCCAGATGTGAGGGGAGCTACTAGTGGCGAGGCTGCACGCGCTGTTTGTTAAGCGGAGCGCGAGACCAAGACTGCGTTACAAGTGCGGCACATCTCAAGGAAAAGGTAAGGGGGGTTTCGTGTAACAGGCATGCATGCAAGGGCATTGCTACTCTTTTGAAAACAAGATGCTGCATCTTTAATTATTACAATTCAAGATGAAATATAATACTGTTTATGAATATGTATATGGATAAATAGTTTATGTCAATGCAGCATATTTTCTGCACAATACGTGTTCGAACACGGTTTTTTATGATTTTTTAATACTTCTTAAATCTTTCCCCAATCTGCCATCTTTGCATGGCAGTTTTTAAATAAAACGTGACAACAGCTGCGATATTTGAGTTAATGAGCATGTGTCAATCTTACCATTGTAATCTGATTTCTGTCATAATGAGCCAGAGTGACAGCCCCTCCTCTGTCTAATTCTGGCACGAGGCAAGGGGGGGCGGATGCACGCCTGGAATAACAGCGGTGCTGCATCTGCTGCAGTGAGAAGCTTTAACAAGTTTATTATGCTGAGAAGAGAGGGGGAGAAAGAGAGAGAGGGGGACAGAGGTTAAGGGAGTGACAGTAAGGAAAAGTGACAGCTGCCAGTGAGTGCATTTCATTCAGGCTGCAGAAATAGTGTGTGTGTGTGTGTGTGTGTGTGTGTGTGTGTGTGTGTGTGTGTGTGTGTGTGTGTGTGTGTGTGTGTGTGTTTGTCTGACAGCTTGCATTTTGATTTAGGGGGAGGTAAACCTGCACCATGGAGCAGCTCAAACTTGCACTATCCTTGCACATTTTTCTGTTTCCTGCGTGGGCACTATCCAGTCCCTCATACATGGACAGCATCCTCGCTGCTCGCTCAGGTGAGATGAAAGATTGAAGTAAATGGTCACATGTTGCAAACATTGATTGTGGACTGATATCATACTGCTTTCTTTCGTCGTCCTCTCAGCTCTTAGCTTGTCAGATGAGTCGTTGAGGTTTGACCCCTGCTGCCTCATGTCACCTCCTCCGCCGCCACTCTTCCCTCCACCGCCTCTCCTGTGGAAGCGGGGCAGCCCTGTAGGTAACAGTTTGCATAAACACACCTCATTGTGAATCACATGTTGAAACCTTGTTCTTTTTGGGGGGGTCTTTTTAAACAAAGGATGGCATCAGCTTCTTAGAGCCAAGTGTTATTGGAGGAGAGGAACCTGAAAAACAAAAGCCAGTGATACCTGGCTGTTCACCTGGCCCTCCAGGACCTCCAGGACCCCAGGGGCCAGAGGTAAGGCGCAATTTGTCAATGGAAATAACACAGTGGCTGCCCCACTTTGGATTAAAACGTAGCAAATCCATCAGACATTGTACTCAGCATGGTGTCGCCAGGATGGAAATATTGTTAAAGAGGCATGGAAATCAGCAAGATGACCTTTTTAGTATTGATTTCTTTCTAATGTCCCAAGCTTTTTAAAGATTTTTGAGCGTCTTACAAATTTGGTGTCGTTTTTCAGGGTCACAGTGGATTGCCCGGCATAAGAGGACCTAAAGGGGAGAAGGTTTGTTTTTTATTATGGTTTTAAAATTAACATCTTATGCATTTTCTTACAGAAGTATTTTTAATTTAATTAATAAATTATTATTTTTATGCTTTATGGAATGATTTTTATTTTTGCCTTCTTGTGATTTCATGTGGCTGTCAAGCACTTTGAATTGTCGTGTGTATGAATCGTACTCTACAAATGAACTTGCCTTGCCTACTTGTGTGTGTCCTTGAGTTCCTCTCTGTTCTAAAGATCACTTATTCTCCTCTTTTTTTCATTTGTTCTCCTTCAGGGAGAAATTGGACGTCCAGGGTTAAAGGTGAGCCACTCCTCCTCTCCTGCATGTCTTGCTCCCTCGTTCATCTCTCTCTGGTCCCTCTTGCGTGTCCTTGGAGTAATAGGATCTGGATCTCTCTCTCTGTCTTTCTGCCTCCATTGTCCCCTCTCTGCACCCTCAATCTCAGTGATGTGATTTGTCTATTGATGTGCTCAGAACATCCTCTGCACCTGTTTGATGGGTCATGCTACATTAGTCTTTGACCATGCAGCAGAGCTCCATCACATCCCTGAAGGTTTTCTGTCACCCTCCTGCTCCTCACCTCCCCTTTCTTTTCTTTTCCACTGCATCTTCCTTACCTCCCTTTCCTCCTTTCCTTGGCCTGGCTCCATTAGCTCTAGTGCTGGACTCCAGTCCTGCTGATCCAGGCTCTTCAGTGCTCTACTCCTGCGCTTTTAATCTCCCTAAGTGCTTTTGCTCTCCATGATAAATCATTCCATGCAGCAGCAGGTCCACAGTGTCTCCATAGGCTGCAGTTTTAATGACAGGCGGCTAAATGAGAGCACGCTGCTAGCATGGCAGCAGCTCTGGGTTTCTGGGCCAGGTGTCACCAAGATGTGAGGCCTTTGTGTTATATATTTGGCTTTCGAGCTTTCAGGGAACTCGCAATAGAGTAAAATCAATGAGGCCTTAATGCCTGTCCAATAAATAGCAAGTCTCTGTGTCAGTGTCGTAACTTTCCTTGCTAGGTTTTGATTTGTTCTTTGTCATTTCTAGTTTGGAAATCTTTGGTGGTCACTTTGATATGCTTCTACCTTTGCCACTTATTTAATCACACTGAGCAGGAGACTGAGCCATGGCAGAATAATCTTGATCAGCAAAAACAAGTTACACGCCATCACTATAGAAAACAGACAATAGCATAACTGGTCCCAATTTGAAGAAATGTGTTAATAGTTGGTAAAATATCTACTTGTCAGGAGTGACTTTAGAATACTGGCATCAAGAAGAGTTGCCAGGCAGCTACAGTTAACTTCAGCTCCAGAATAGTCTTCAACCATCCAAAAAATAGTATTGGCATATAACTCAACTTAAAACTACAGCAAGTTATTGCTGCACTTCCATTTTAGAAATATTAAACGCACAAGATAAAACATGTTGATATGACTAGTTAAGTTGTGAGGAGATGGTTTTACTTTGGACAAAGCCCAGCTGGCTGTTTTCCTTGTTTTCAGAATTTATGAGAAAATAAGCTAGCATGACAAGCCCATGATGGTTGCTTTGCTCATTATGTATAGACAAGTGTATTTATCATATACTTTGACTCAGACATGGAGTAATAATGCTCACTGAAAAGTAAACAAAACTTGTTCATTTTTTTGGAATGGTGTTTGTGTTTCTTCAGGGTCGTACAGGAGCTCCAGGCCTTCCAGGGAAACCAGGTCTTCAAGGATGGCCTGGACCAGAGGGACCAAAGGTGGGTCTCAGCCTCCAGGTTTGCCCATTGACAAATTCTGAACAGCTACATATTGATGTGTATTTGTACAGGGTGAAAAGGGGGATCCAGGGCTCATGGGATTACCAGGACTGAGGGGACCACCAGGGATAAAGGTAACTTAAATCATTCACTTAGTTGCGTTGTTGTAAGCAGAGAAAATAAGGCATCTTCATGTGACCATCACTGATTTTTATTCCATTAGCTGTTGTATTTTTTGTGTATCTTTTCAGGGTTTGCCTGGTTACAAAGGAGAAAAGGTAAGTCCAGACTCATTTCTCACACTTTACATTTGTAAGTACAGAAATCTCTAAATGTTTCTCTCCGGTGTCTTTTCAAAAGGGGACTCGTGGTGACTTAGGAGCAGCAGGACCAAAGGGTGATAAGGTTAGTTTTTTGATTATCAGTCCTTAAACTGTCTTTTAAGTATTTTTTAAAGAACTATTTGCAGCCAGTTTATTTGTGGCTTCATGGCACCAAAACTGATTCAAGACACTCATTTTCAGGTCTTTTCCAGCTCTCTCCATCTAAGTTTTGGATCAAATCAACATTAAAAATTTTATTAAAGTCTGCTGTTGTTGGTTAATACTATTTTATGTTTTAATTCATCTCCATTAAGGGCTCCATTGGTTTGCCAGGAATGCTCGGACAAAAGGTAAAAATAGTTTAATAATAAATATAGCAAAGATCAGGATTGAAATGAACTATTCTACAACTTTTTGTCCAGGGTGAACAAGGGCCAAAGGGAGGGCCAGGAGTCTCGGGGAAGAGGGGACCAACTGGACGGCCCGGGAAGAGAGGCAAGCAGGTGAGGAAAAGATGAGAAAGAATGACATACAACATGTCTCCGTACACTCTGTAAGTGCAGAGCTACGTCTTTCACCAGCTAATTCAGTCACTCAACTCAACCTTCAGTTCTAAATTTAGACTTCGGTCTGAGCTGTAGGGTCTTTGGCATCTCTATAAATTTACACACACATGTATATATTTTCCATGACGATGTTACCTTAGCTATTTACAAGAGGCAGGTCACATCCACTGTGTGTTTGTGTGTGTGTTCACTAATGTTGCCTGGTTTGCACAGGGAATGAAAGGCCACAGCGGAGCCCCTGGAGTAATGGGCCCCCAAGGACCGCCTGGTCCAAACGGCCATCCTGGTCCACCAGGGCCCCCTGCCTCAGGTACATCAACTCAAAACAAGCCCAAAATACATTTCATAATGAATAAACACTGACTGCATATGAAATGGTTTTAGCCATTCTGCTTTGCGGTCTGCTTGTTAAAACTCTAAAGTAGCACTGTGGCTGTCCCCATCTTTTTTTTCTTATCTAAAACCAAGCATTTTTGGATGAGGTGGTAAGGTAGGAAAGAGCAAATAGTTGGCATATGCTAAATTATTGAGCTATACTATTATTGAGCTGCTCAGTTATTTTACTTTTGAGTTAGTATTCAGACTTAATCAGGTTTGTGCCAAATGAAGTTCCAAGAAAAGGGACCGTCTTCTCTGACATAAGTTTAAATTAGGATGCATTTACCAAATCGTGTCGTACTCAAGCCCCCCTGCAGCGCCATTCCCCCGCAGGCCAGTACGGCCAATGGTCATACTACTCCAATATGAACCAGACTTTTGGCACACGCACGGCCTGCCAACGACACCATGGAGTGTCTGCTTACATGAAGCGTGGTCTCATCAGAGTCAGCACAATGAGACACAGAGAACATGACTACAACTTTAGTCACTTTTTGTTATGTTACATTGTTTTGGTCTGACACAGCCCTCTAACATCCCTGCCATTGTTTAAAATAACTGTTGAACTGTTGAAGAAAAGATGTAGCGATCACACCTGCATGCTCATGCTCGTGCATGAAGTGTACCACACCGAAATATACCTCTCTGAAGTGTACCAAAGAGGAGAAGTGAACCGTGCCTAGCACAGTATACTTGTGGTCACGCTGGCCAAACAAATTGACTTTAAGGTTGAAGTGTGCTTAGGCACGTTACAGTTGGCCAGTGTGACCGCGCCCTAAGACTTTGAACTGACAGTCTACAAATAGCTACTAAAGATACCTAATATAGAGGAGGAAATGCTACGGTTTGCTAATAAAAACACCCAACAATGGATTTTGTTCAATGTAGTTATATCTTCCATCACTGAGTCCACAAACATTGCTGGGGCATCAAAATCATGGCTAAGTTTAGCTGCCATTCAGTCAACAGCTAACTGAACACACCTAGCCTACTCTCATTCAAAAGGGCCAACTTCAACACCTTAGGTCTTTGTTTTGTTTATATGAGTAATTTATATAAAATGTATAACCTGCACAGTGGTCATTAATGGGGAAGCCAGATATAGAGGCTAAAGGCATTTTTAATAGAAGGTTGTGAACATTTATATTTCTGCTCTGAAGTTTTGATGTGAGGGTCCATGCAGAAATGCTGACACATCATTGTTAGCCTCATTGCTGATCCCAGAGGTTACAGCCTGGTTTAATATCCAGGTACAGTGTGAGCATGTGTTAACTCAGTGTTTCTTCTGTATATTTTGCTTTGTTACAGGTCTCTATCTGGTGGGAGAAAAGGGAGAGAAGGGCCTTCCAGGTCCACCTGGTCGCTGTGACTGTGACTCCACTGTGGTAGCCAACAGTGCTCCTTTTGGGAGCTACACACAACGGGGCGGTCCTAATAAAGTCCCTGCAGTGAGTCCCACACACATGAAAATGCTATTTTGCTTTATTGATCTTCAAAACTGATAAGTTGTCACGTAACAAATTTCACCTTTCTTGTTTGTGTTTGTAGATATTTGTGGTAAACAGTGAGGAGGAGATGGAGAATCTACAGTTGGACAATGCAATAGCATTCAGGAAAGACCAGAGGGTGCTGTACTTCAAAGATAAAGATGGATGGAAGCCCATACAGGTGAGAACTTAAAGAATAATATGGAATTGAAAACTGAGCAGTGTCAAATGGCAAGTACTGGATACTCACATTTTACAGTCACTATTAAACACGTTTAAAAGGAAAGAAATTGCTTTTTTAATCTCAAAAACTGTAGTTCCATTAAAAAGAAAATCAACTTAAGATCTACTGTCTGTCTTACTATTTCAGGAGATTTATAATAGTTATTGGATCTCCTCTCCAATTAAGCCATTATATGAAATTCAGGAGATCTTGGTTGCAGAGGTTAGATGTGCTAATGAGGGTAAAAGAGGAAGAATTTCAGTGAAAGATGAACAATAGTCTTTGAACTGAGATATTTTTCAGAAAAAATGGATTGCATTTTGTTGAAACTTTTTTGAACACCTTCCTGTACCAGGTGATAAGTTTTTTAAAGTAACTGTTTCATGCTTCCTGTGTGGTTTGGTTTTAGCCCTTCCAGTCGTTCCAGTCCACAGAGAAAGTCCCGGACAGGGTCGGTGCATGCGGGGATGGAAAGGTGCAGCCTCAGCACGGAGAGGAGTGCGATGATGGAAACCAGATCGTCACTGATGCCTGTCTCAGTGAGTTACATGCATCTCATACTCGGTCTTATGATGTAAATGTTATACTCATTTATGTAGTGAGATGCAGACAACAAGAGTTAAGATCAAATCCTCAGCATGATTTCCTTGCAAACAACAGAAGAGAAATACTCTTCAGACACAAGCAGGTAAGACTTTATGCTGTGGAAGCACGACTAAACTGTAGAAAGTCACACTGTTTTGACTAAGGCGCCCCGCAGAGCTTTCCTGCTGTGCACCACAGCATGTGAACCCATGAGGCAAAGGATAAAAACAGCGAGTGCTGTGTAACCTTTCTTTGATCTTTCATTAATCTTGCCCTTTCTTTTTCTGCCGTCCTCTCACTTCTCTGTTCAATTAAATTAGCAGAAAAATGCTGTATTGGCATCGCTGGAACGCACAGTGATGCCAAAGCATTACTAACGTCTTCATTCTCTTTCCTCTCTCCTTATCCAACACTGCATTTTCTCCTGTCATCTCAGACTGTAAGTGGGCTTACTGTGGAGACGGGTACCGTCATGAAGGCATGGAGGAGTGTGATGGAAAGGACTTTGGTTATCAGACCTGCAAGTCCTATCTTCCTGGGTATGTTTAATGCATACATACATTTTATTAGGCGTGCATTGACCAATACTATACAGTTATTTTAATCAGCTGCACATGTAAAGTGCAACCATCTAGAAGTACAGGTCACTTGAGTGGTGAAGGCTATAAAATAAGGGTGTATTACTCTGCAGGATGTACTGATCTATATTTATAGCTAAAGGGATGGTTCAACATTTTGGTAAGGATGCAGATTCCTGTCATGCAGACATGACAGGGATGCAGAAGGATGCAGTTAGCTTAGCTTAGCATCAAGACTTGAGGCAGAGGGTGATAGTAATCTTTATTATCCTGCTTACTTATCTTACAGCTTAGTTTATGAACAAGCTGATGAAGATGTTGATTGTGAGATGACTGTATTGATTAAAAGATTTGTTTAAACAGTGGAAAAAGTCCCTCTGTATCCATAGTTGCTTGTGCTAATTCATTTATTTATTTGTAAATTTCTAAGTTAACATAAAATCTGGTTAGAATGACAATTAAAAAGAATGTGTCAGGAGAGGTCAAAGAGCTACCACACTTATATGAAAAGATCTCACTTTTTCAAGAGACAAGACTACAATTATAGCACACAGTCCAGCAATAAACACAAAGATCTAAGCCAATCAAACAATCTTGAAATCATAAAAGTCCGACAATTAATGATTGAAAGGAATCAATACGGAAATGGTGGCACTAGGACCAAACACTGAGTGAGAGAGAGTGACCTGCTTTATCTGCAGACACATGCTGCATGATGCCAGGATGTGCGAAGAGACTGAAAGACCAAGATCAAACTGAATACTTAGGTTCTGAGACAGGTTACATCATTTGCCTGCAGGACAACAGTTGGCCCAGCAATTTAAGTGTTCACCCTTTATACTGTGGTTGTAATCCTCATTGCTGTCATCTGCCGCGCTACTCTTCCCACACGTCTCATCTCTCCTTAGCCGTTCTGTCTAACTCTAAGGAAGGAAAGCCCCAAAAGAAATAACTTGCAAAACTATTCCAGTAACTGTTACTTCTTCCTCAAACTCAGGACTAGCATAACACAAAAAAAGACTTTTTGCCACAGTGTCAACAGGCAGAGCTAAATGTGCCAGGCTCCTTTAGTTAGAATGATGAATGACTTTGCTTTTGTTGCTGAGAATTGAAAATCTTTGTTACAGGGTTTTGACCAATCGAGACAAGTATTTAACACTCCTAAATAATAACTTGTTGATCTTACTCATACAAAAAATAAATGTCATTTGACCTCTTTGAACTCACAGATTCCAGCCCAGGAAGTGTTCTTGTTCGTAACTTCCTGTACAACCAAAACATATAATTTGAAGAGTTTTTTTTTTACTTGTATGGTTGTTCAAATATTTAGAAGTACTGGTAAAAACATACTTTTATGACTTTAAAAAGGAGGAAACCAAGTTTGCTGTTACCACCTGTTTTAAGACATTATGTCAAGCTAATTACCTACTGAGTATAGCTTCATATACTGCACTAACAGTTTACTTAAATGTCCCTAAATGCTGACTTTTAGCGTAAAAACATTAGACATTATTGAGAAATTTGAGGTGAAGTGCCTCACATGGTACTTAGTGGACCTATTTCAAATGAAAAATAAAGTGTCTTGTCTCCTGCAGGTCCTTTGGGCAGCTCAGATGCACAGATTCTTGCCTCATTGATTCTACTGGTTGCAAGTATTTCACCTGAACTGCATAGAAAAAAAAATGGCAAGATTGCAGCTTCGCAGTTCCTCTTTCGGATCACGAGGAATGTACTCCAGATTTCGACTGAAGGTCTAACCCTTTCAAAACTAACTGCTAGACTGAAGAAGAGAACTAAAGAGAAGCTCTTGTGTCTGCTCTGAGCCATGAAAAGCCAGGAGAGTCAGCTTTGGCTTCACACTCTTGTTGGCCTCAGGGAGGAGCTCTGTTTCTATCCTTTCATCGGCTGCAGGACTGTTATGGACACGAGTGATGGCAGGGAATATTAAATGATTGTATTATATGAAATACTTACAATGTGTATGACTTGCTGACTGTTGGTGCAGAAATAAGCTACGTCCAGAACCTTTTTTGTAATAAATAAGGTGAGAAGAGCCTTTTCTCAAAGTCGCAATGATATTATTGATACTCTGTGTACTGTAGTATGAAAACCAGGGGAGTGTATATGTGCCAATTCCTGTGCAATGTTTTTCAAATCATGTATTTATCAAGTGCAATGTTGTTAAATTGCATGTAATTGTGTATCACTACACAGATGCACACTTTAAACTGTGCTGTTAATGTATTAGCCAAAGTTTTGTCCTAATGAAGAGAATATTCAGATAACCGACAGAAGAAAAGTGATTGTAAGACTGCAACAAACACATGAAAATAACCTCCAGCAGCATGAAGAAACTGCTCAGTTGCATAAAGATTTAAAGGAAAGGTGTGCTCTGTGGAAAACTTCCTGCATGAATGTAAAGTTCTTTAAAAATGGTTACATAAATAAAGATAAGGTCTACAATTTACTGTTGAGTCTTCATTCAGCTGATGCCACAGGGGATCTGACTGGGGGAGTGTCTGTGGGTGGGATTACTTCCGGATAATGACCAATCAGAAGTTAAGTTCCTGCCACAACATGCATGATGAAACTGCCACGTAGAGGACCATCTGCACAACATTAGTTCAAAAAATTTAACTTGCCTGTTAATTCTGCTGTTTGTTAGTAAGCGAAGACTTCTGCGTGTTAACATGCTGCTGTCGGTGCTGAGCTGGCTCTGCTCCTCTCTGCTGCTCTTTGTCAGCGGGGGAAAGCTGCCTGAAGCAGAGGTGTCCATAGAAGTTCTGCACAGACCTTTCCTCTGTCACCGAAAGTCAAAGTACGGAGATATCCTGCTGGTACATCAAGAGGGATACTTAGAGAACGGGACCATGTTTCACTCCAGGTAGGCTCCATGTTTGGTGATGACATGTAGGCCAGACTGACCTCACTCTCTGAGTGAATGCAGAGCCGAATAGCCAAAAACTTAACTTCTTCTTCTCTTGCTGTACGCGTTTCTGTTTTATCTGTGACATGCTTATCAGCTTTTAAACTTGGCCTGGAAGGCTACATTTGTTAGCATTTTGGAGTGAAAAGCTACATAAAATCCCTTTTCTGAGCTCGTGTACAAATTAGTGCACGCAGGTTTCGTCAATCGCCTGTTGGGTGAATACAGTCACGTGATAGAAGTGTAAAGGATCATTTCACCAAATATACTGCTGTCGATTTTTTTCCCTTACTCCATGGGCTTCAAATTCTGGGTAATGTGTCTGTGTTTGTATTAAGACGTGTAATAGTGAATATTGAAGCTCCTGTTGTGAGAAGTTTTAGCTGGTCATCAAATACACTGAAATTTAAACAGATTATCCTGTAGGAATAATTACAAAACATGTAAGACCATCAGCATCAGGATGGTTTATTTCTACAAATTGTTGATCAATGCTGATGCTGTGTAAGTGTCAGACAGTGCACACTTCCAGATCGACCCCTGATTCATTTTGATTTGTTTGTTAAAAAAATAAAGAATAAAGAATTTTGTTGATGCAAACCAAATGTGCCTCACAGGAACTTTAAAATTCTTTAGAAAAAAAAAAAGGACAGTCTTTTTTTCTGGTTTAAGGTTTTGCTATCTCGTTTTTTCCCCAAGCATCTCTTCCCTCCCAGAAAAAAATCTTGTCCTTACTTACCTCCCAACCTCAACACTACTTTAGTTAGCATTTGGGCCATTCCACCAAATTTCTTGTAACACTCAAAAAATAAAATTACATTTTATGTCTTTTTTTCTACTCTAATAAATCTGATAATTTTTGAGAAGTGAGGGCAGCTAACAAATTCTACTTTTTCCAGTGTTCCGTGTACTTTAAATTAATCCTTTAAATGGGTGTGTCATGTTTTTTTTATTCATCCTTGAACTTTGAAAACCTTAACCGTAGTACTGCCAGCAGCAGCAGCAGGCTTAATATCAGTAATAAGATATTGAGATTCTCAATGGATTCTCAACAGACATTTTTTCTTTTTCTTTTACAGTCTAGGCAAAGGTTTTAGTTGTATTATTAAAGCATATCTCATATTCTCAAAATTAGTCTTCCTGATCCCTTCCTTGTCGTTTGTCAAACCTATCGCCCTCCACACATCATTTTCTGTCTCTGTGTGTCCATCAGTCGAACTCATGGTGACAAGCAGCCAGTGTGGTTCACTCTGGGAATCAAAGAGGTGATCAAGGGCTGGGACAAAGGCCTGCAGGACATGTGTGCAGGAGAGAAGAGGAAACTGGTCATCCCTCCAGCTCTGGCCTATGGGAAAGAAGGGAAAGGTATGGTTGCCTTGTTCGTATGCACTGTGTAAGCCTCACTGCATGAAAATACATGTTTATCATTGTTACATACATAATTTTTTATGTATGTTGTGCTTGTCTGTTTTGTCTTGAATGGCTTTTGTAGGGCTCCCACATTGAATGACGGTCTTTTTCAGTGATAATAGTCTACTTTTCTCTCACCATGGAGCATGCTTGTAAAAAAACTCTTTTCCCTGGTAAGCACACACTGTACTAATAATTCATAACCATATTGTTTTTGCATTTGTTAAGTAAATACTAATACCTTTAGCTACTAATACCCCCCTGCTTCTCATTCACAATTCAAACATGATTTCTTACTTTTTTTCCCCCACATAATTTCAGAAAAAAAGTTTCTGTGATGCATGAAGCAACCTTGTATGGAAACAGGTCTGAGCAGAAGTTAACACCTTGTGTTTGTACTGTTGCCCATGGTAAGGTAAGATCCCACCTGAGAGCACACTGACCTTCATCATAGAGGTCCTTGAGATCAGAAATGGACCCAGATCACACGAGTCATTCCAGGAGATGGACCTCAACGATGACTGGAAGCTGTCCAAGAGTGAGGTTTGTTCAGGTTCACTTGCAACCTCTTTTCTCATAGTTTATTTCTGTTTCTGTTTGAGTGCTTCTGCTTTCACATAATAGAGTAAACAGACCTGATTTGCTGTCATCTCTTCAGCCAGTTGTTGTATGAAACCAAATACTCCATCAGGGCCTGTCAAAGTCATCAGAAGTCAGTTCATTATCACAGCTCACTCTGGATTAACAGGATAAATCTAAATCAATGTTTATAAATTGTGCTTATGATTAATTTGTTTTGCCAAGTATACAATAAACTCGCTGCAGTATTTTATACTGTAAGTTATACATGCATTGCATATATTTTTTTACTAGTATTTAATTCCTTACTTTACACCTCAAACACTGTCACTCTTTATCTCTCATTCACCCCATCTACCAGGTGAAAGAATACCTGAGGAAAGAGTTTGAGCGTCATGGCTACCCTCCTAATGACACACTACACGAGAACATGGTGGCCGATATCTTTGCCAAAGAGGACGAGAACAAGGATGGATTCATTTCCTCCAGAGAGTTTACATACAAACATGATGAACTTTAAATTCTCATTCCTTTGTAAAAGTCTATGGTCCAAAAACGTTGGTGCTTTTGGAGGTTAATGCACAGTTTCCCCCAGGTTACATGAACGTCTTTTTAGTTTGACATGTAGTTTTAAAGGGAATGTGAGCCAATATTTTTGTTTACATTTACATTACAGAAAAGTGATCCCATTTTATTCATTCATCTTCTTACGTTTATCCTGTTCAGGGTCACCGGTGGCTGGAGCGTATCTCAGCTGGCTTAGGATGAGAGGCAGGGTACACCCTGGACTGGTCACCAGTCAATCACAGGGCTGACACATAGAGACAGACAACATTTCTTGCACATGCTTAAACTTAAGGGGAATCGCCAATGAAGCTGATGAGCATGTTTTTTGACTGTGGGAGGAAGTTGGAGTATCGGAGAGAACCCACGCATGCATGGGGAGAACATGCAAACTCCACACAGAAAGGCCACCGGGGTTCAAACTGGTGACCTTGTTGTGAGGCTGCGCTAACCAGTATGCCATCATGTTGCCAATGATACCATTTCATATTATAAAAACTTTTAGACAGTGTACAGTGAGAAATGCATCTACTGAAAATGTATCATGTTGGCAGGGTATTAAGAGGATTTCTATTTCTGAACTTCTCAATTTAGTTATTTTTTTCATTTTGTAAAACAGGAGATTTATAGAATTTTCCTTTTGTTGGGCCATTTGTGTTTTTTTTAGTATCCAGAAGATCGATAACACTTGAGAGAACAATATTGATTGGCAAGTTAAAGTGTAGACAGAAAAATGTTGAAAAAAGGTTATTATATATGGTAAATGGACTATTTATTTCTCTAGCTTTCAGACCATTTCAGGTCACAGTCGCCCATTCATGGATCACAAAGGCTGCTATATAAAGTGCCATCAGTATAAACGAATCCTATTCACATCAGACCATACATCACCCAGGGGAGTCTGTGGTTTCAGTGTGAGGGACACTGAAAAGTCAAGAAAATGTAAACTTTTCATTTACTTTTCAGTTTTCACCTCTTTGTTTGTTTCTTTGTTTTTTAGTACGACTGTCTGAGGTTGTCTCACTTACTTAAACGTTTATTCATGTAACAAAAAGAAAACAGTTTTCACCTTTAACACCCGTTTATCAAATTAAAATATTTCAATGCAATGCACAGGTTAAAATATATTTATTGTTCAGCCCTGTTCTTCAACACGAAGTACACTTTTTGATCACATCAAGGCCAAGTTTAATTTATCCAAAACTTCTAGATTCTCTTTGAAAATTACAACCCAGGGACAGTGTTTTTTCAAGTGTGGCGTTTTATAATTTTGAAAGTGCTCTGAGTTGTTTTCAGATCTTCAACTTCTGAGTCTTGAACCCAAAAAGAATGTTACCCTCAGTGCCAACTGGAATCTGGACCACCCTGTTTCTGTAGCTGTGGGGTTGACTTCTTAAATGCAAATACATCAAGACTCAGCTATATAGACAGATGTCTGCTCTGTTCAGTGTGGAGCTCAGTGTTAGTTCTGAATGTGATCAATAAAGCGATAACTTTATTTTTTGACAAAATATTGTGGTTTATTCAGTTCACACATTGCTTTTCACATGTTAAACCAGCAGGTGGCACTGTCTTCACAGGTGTTTGTATAGGCGAATGTATTTGGAGAAAGGAAACTGTACACCTCAATCATTATCTATTCATAGCACACAACACCTCTGAGTCACTGAAAACTGAAGCATTCCCATAATCCTTATGTGTCAGTACTTTTTTAGTAGTACATAGTAAGATTAGTATGCCACTTATAAAAACAAATCCCACAAGAAAGCTATTTACAAAGATTTAAAAATGCTGTTGAGTTAGCATGTTTTAAAATACAGGTGAGTTTTTCTGACTATCTGCCTGCAGTTTTCTGATGTCTGAAATATTTCAGATATTTGCTTCATAGCCATGGTGTAGTGAGTAATGTACTGACAGATAAAAGGGGAGATTCAGGTCCTCAGATTCAACATTCATGAAAATCACATTTAAGAAAAATTCCCTGTGTAAAGATTGAGCTTATTTCCAACACACTAGAGGAACTTCTCATATATTTTATTTAAATTCAGTATTAGCAGTAATAGATCTTAAAAAGTGCTGCTTTGTCAACTCAAAGATAACTTTGACAAAAATCACAGATCATAATGTGTAGGCTCTTTTCTGTATGAAGTTACAGTCATGCTTACAAACTGTGCCAGGAGTCATGATAAATATAGCTGCTGGAGGACACTGTCCCTGGACTGAGTGAGCACGAGTAGGGAGAGCCCTCCTCCTCACACACATTCAAAACATTCCATACTGGAAAAAGGTCAGAGATCACAAAGTTAGAATAAGGCGGGACTCTGTTTGACACTTACGTATACACACACACACACACACACACACACACACACACACACACACACACACACACACACACACACACACACACACACACACATATACACTAAACACAAACAACAGGCACACACAAGAACCACCGCTGCCATCCTGTTATTGCCACATGGAGGAAGGAGAAGAGTGTAGCTGCTGATGTTTGTGAAGGATTGGAGATGAGCATGACTCATCTGAGGTGTGTCCTCATCCCAGGTGGTTTGGCATTCACTGTCAAGGAAGAAAACAGAAACTTAATGGGTGATGTTGGAGTGGGACATAATATGCGTCCTGATGAGGTGTCACCTCTGTTTTCTTTGCTGGGGTAGATCCGATGGAAAGGCTTGAATTCATCGGGAGGGGGCAAATCTTCTACAGGGTGGAACTGGAACTTGGATTCAAAATCATCTGCTGGAGGTAAATAAATTTGAAAAAGAAGACGCTAGCATGGGCTGAATCAGTATCTAGGTTTAAATAAAATGAAGACTATTGCTAGGCTGCTCACCCAGGCTATGCAGGTGTCCGTTCCTGAGGCTGGATGGAGGCAGGGGAGGTGGAGGAGGAGGAGGAGGAATGCGGCTGGACAGCTCAGTAGAAGGGGAGCGTGCTGGAGGAGCAGGAGGGGGAGCCAGCCGACCCATACCTGTATCCATGCATGGGCCACAAAAAAGCAGATGGGTGACAGGAGTCAGGCATCATCTTAACATTACCAAATCTAATATTGTCTTTTATAAACCAAGAGGCACAAAAAAATTACTACCCTGATTTAAAATGACACAGATGTGTCAAAGCTGCAGAAATGGTTACACAACACATACCAGACTGACTTTAATGACCAGCTGCAACACTCCCCAACCTGTACTCTGGCTAATGTTTTGAAGTAGAAAAATGTACAACCAGCAGTTACTCCAAAAGTCCAACGTTGTTGTTTTTTTTTTTTACATTAATATATTATTGGGAAAATTTTACTGAAATTAACAATTGCACACAAAAAACATTAACATAAATATCCCCCTTTTTGTAATCAGATTGAATATTGTTGTATTTTTTATTAGTTATAACTCACTTATGACTATACTTTAGACAAAATAAACAATGATTAAACTGCATCATAAAAAAACACAAAAAAAATATTCAAATTACATGTATGAGTTTCCATGAATTACTTCAGTTCTTTCCAACAAATATACAGACCAATAAATAAAATCTCTTGGCTAAGTTGAAGCGTCTATGAGAAATATTTTGCTGGTTCTGAAAAGGTGAATTAAAACTGGTGCTTCTCTATAACAAGCAGAAGCAAATGACCCCCATTAGGGAAAAAAGGATGACATTATTTTGTGAGGGGAAAAAAAAGACACTTCATACACATACAGAAAAGAAGAAGTGTTTTGTCCATAGGGAATATTAAAAGTGACTTAAAGTTCTTTACAGGAGCTTTAAACAAAAGCATGCTTCTGTAGAAGGCTCCTTCCTTTAATTAAAACCTTTGAGTATTTACTGTGCTGGATCACAAATGAACAACCCGCTTTGGAAAGCTGACTCCAAACAAACACAGCAGCAGGTCCTCTTCCATCCACCTCTTAACAGTTGTTAATTAAAAGACAAGTCTCTGGTATGAATAAGATGAGTTGCCTTGTTAGTGTCCACCTACCTGTACTCCTGGGTACAGCAGGCGGTCGTCGTGTGGGGGCATTGCAGGGATATGATGGAGGCAAAGAGCGCATAGTCGGAGAGGGTACTGGAGGTACTTTGGGTGGTGGAGGAGGGAGGTTAGATGGGCAGCTGGGGGTGAAAGCAACTGGAAGAGGTGGTGGGGGAGGTGGGGGAGGAGGACCCAGTGGGCTGTCTCGCAGGATGGGGAACCTAGAAGATTCAGTGTGGACAGGAGAGGGAAGTGGAGGGTAAAAGCAACCCGAGGAGCGATCTCCTGGCACAGCAGAAGGGGACTGAAAAGGAGGAGGGGGTGGAGGTGGGGTTGAGGGCAGGGAGACAGAGGTGTAATGTGGATGCTGGATGGGGAGCCAGGTGGGCTTGGTGACCTGAGAGGGAGGCGGAGGAGGTGGACAGGAAGGGAGAGGTGGAGGCTTGTTAGCTGGACGGTCCTGAAATGCTTGTGGAGGGGGAGGTGGAGGAGGAGCTGAGGGAGGAGCTGGAGGGGGAGAGGATGCAGGGAAGGGAGGAGGGTGCCTGCTGCTGTGAGAGGGTGAGGGAGGAGCGGAGGACGAGGAGGTGATCGGGCGGTGGGCAGAGCTCCGGGATTCTACAGTCTTTAGAGGCTCAGTGACACTGCTGGGGTCTGCTGGAGAGGGGGGGTTCCACAGAGGCTTCAGGGAGGTGGAGGAGCTCGACCGTGACACTGAAACACACACACACACACACACACACACACACACACACACACACACACACACACACACACACACACAAGACTGAGTACTTCAAGTTCAATCAAATCTGAATGCAACCTGAAATAAATAGAGTTAAATATATTGTACCAACCTGGAGTCTTTCCTGTCAAGTCTCTCTGTCCTATGGGCCTGAGGGTGGGGAAACCTCCAGCAAACAGCCCACTCAATGTGGGTCCCATGGGTGCTGTCTCTCCTGTTGAAGCACTGCTGCTGCTGGATGCCTCTCCAGTGCTAGATTTGGGCTCTTAGGAAAAACACATGCACAAATTTGTTACAAATGGTTGTCACCTGGCTGTCTTACTTATTCCCAGGTTGTGTTAAATGCTTAATTCTGATTGGTCAAGACCCCAAAATGAGGGTGATGAATTCAAGGCTAAACCTTTTCTCCATACATGTCTGTCATGAGCTCAATGTCATTTAGGAACTGCACACAGTAATGTGTAAAATCTTCATAAAGAAGCTGAGAGCAGAAGTTCAGGAAAGGACATGAGTAAATTATGCACCACCTAAAGTCCACCCTGTCCTTGAGGGAGATCTTCACACCACCTAAAACAAAGTAGTCTGTTTCAGCTGGCATGGCTCCATACATGTGGCTGCCAAAACTACAGTAAACAACAGTTCTTTTAACTGGTAAATGTCTACATGCAGGTTAAACTAAATACTGGACTCACTCAAACAAAATGTTAAGAAAATATTTTGTTTAAAAAAAGTAGTCATCAATAGTCATCTCAAATGTATTTGGACATGCATTTATACATTTGCGCGCACGTGTGTGTGTGTGTGTGTGTGTGTGTGTGTGTGTGTGTGTGTGTGTGTGTGTGTGTGTGTGTGTATTCTTATAGACAACATGGACATTGCTCTTACTATCAACAGCAGGGGCACTGCGGTCATTGACCTGTGTGACTTTCCTGAGCCTGGCTCCTTTCTGGATGTCAGCCAGCAGGGCATTCCTCCCTCCTCCACCAGACTGGAGCTTAGGAGGCTCGACTGGACACTGTGACAAAACGGTTAAAGAAATTGCGTCAGAACTTTGAGAGATGTTTAACCCTATGTGTCCTCGTTTAGGAGTCTTGACATTAAGAACATTAAGTTCTTTTTTATTCTCACCTACTCTGATTTATTCAACTTCTGTTAAAGAATCCAAAATGAAGTTCCCCTTTTGTTCTGAACTGCTAAGTCTTTGGTTTTAAGCAGCTTGTTAAAACTAATCTTTATAGACAGGTGTGAAACTCTGTGTCATTTTCTTCTCACCTGGTTTTATTCTATGATTTGCTTCGCTTGATTAGTTATTTCAGTGCACTTTCACCGAATCAGTATTTTGATATCAAAAAAATTAAAACAGTCTATCCAAAAGATGATGGTTCTACTCAAAGGCATGTCCTGGCATTACATGGATGTATACTCAAAATAACTGTTAAAGATGGGGGATTTTTCAGGCTTTATACTGTCACCCTTTTACCCCTTGTGGTGTTGTCCTCATTAGAAAACCCTAATTTCAGCCTCTGTCTGAAAGACTTTGTTTTAAGCTGCTGTCTCTTTAAAGCTCCCAACTCCACAACCCTTTTCTCTCTGATTGGTCAGCCCTCTGGAGGCTTGTCAGAGGCAGAGTTATTGGTAGACCTCAGTGTTTGAGGCCCGCCCCTCCAACGTGTCATGAACCAGTTTGTGGATACTTATGGGATGACCTCACCATTTCATTTAAGTCAGTGTAAAGCAGTGATTTTAAAGATAAAAAAATAGCACACAGAGCAGGGAACCATCTCCATGTACTGTACAAGGATGTTACATACAGTAACAATGGAAGCTAGTGCTAGCAGCGTCATTGGACAGACCCAGCCCTACCTGTTTGAGCTATCAGAGCCAGAAACTGACTCTGAATTAGACACTGATCGTGCTCAGCCTCGTTCCTCACAGTCTCCATCAGAACGGTCATTTATTTCTCCCATTTATGACATTTAGCAAAATGTATTAATGACTAGTAACTTTATACCCTATCCAAATATAATTGGATGATCAATCCACATGTTTCTTCAGAAACCTATGGGTGTTGCTATAACAGATAACTACTTTTCCCGGCGGTTATTGGTTTCTAGTTGCCTTGCAACTAAATGGCTGACTGCCACCAACGGCAGCAGGGGCGGGATTATGCTAATGATGGCACCGTGGCATAACACGGCTATGATTTCAGACCCGCCCATTAAATCCTGAACACAATAATTTGAAACACAGTTAATGAAGCATAGCTCCACAATTAAATCCAAAATGGTTGAATGGCATTTACATGTTTTAAGGAAACACATTTGTGACTTTTTTAATGTGTTTAGAAGAAAATGGCCGGTTTTGCTTTACACAGACTTTAAGTCTTGTGAAAATCTCATGCTACTTTTTAAAGCAGACCATTTTGAATATTAGCATGTGTTTACAAAAGCATCTAGCTTCTAGCTTTCCTGGGGTGGCCTCGCAGATGGTGCCCATGCTACCCCTGGCCGCCCCTCTAGATCTGCTCCTGTAAATTTGATTGGCAAATCTTCCTGTTTTTTGACATACGTTGAAAAAAATGTAATCCCAAAAACATATAAACATCAAATCAAATAATCATCATCTTTAATCCTGTACTGGGGATTTCAGATTTAAGGTTTTTATTTGATTTAATCTTATTACATAAGGAGCTGAGTAGGGGACATATCATACCATATACAACATTATCATCGACATCACTTTTGACACATGAAAATCAAATTCAGCAAAGACTTCAAATAGGATAAGGGAGGATAATTTTTGTTTGGTGTAAAAAGTCTGCTGTTTTCTCACAGAGTCTGGTTCAGTTTGTCAGTGTGTACTGGAGCTGTGTGTCTCTGTGGTGTGGCCTCGTTTGCTGGCAGGGACAACTCATCTAACATGAGGACACTGCGCCTGCTGTGGAAACATTACACTCTGCTGCTACTGAGAGTCTGCTGTCTGCTTTACTGTGTGTGTGTGTGTGTGTGTGTGTGTGTGTGTGTGTGTGTGTGTGTGTGTGTATTATCCCAATCAATAATGCAAATATCCTGCAGGTGACGGTCAGTGAGAAGGACACAAGCAAGCGTTTACAGTTGCATGACAGAGTAGAGTCACTCAAGCACACACTGTTACCTGTGGAAGGGCAGCGCTGGGTGGAGGTGGAGGTGGAGGGGGTGCCAGGGGAGGGGGAGGAGGAGGAGGAGGAGGAGGGACTGGCATGCTGAGGCCTCAAATACCTGCAGACACAAACACAGACACCATACATTTCATGTTAGAAGCTGCTACTGTGTTGCAGGGCACTTCGATGACCTCCAACCCTCTTCTCTGTACAGGAAGTTCTTTCACCACCATGCTCAGCAAAACAGGAAGCAGCGAGTGCTCCATCCTCTCCAGAGAAATCTGACACACGTACCCTCCCTCCCCTTAAACGCTGTCCTTCTCTTCCTCCCACAATGCTTGGTTGCAGGACTTGGAAGAAGAACAATGGAGCTTGTTGTGTGCACAGTAATGGACCCCTACCCCTAAGACCTTCAGTGTTGAGGAGTGAATGGAAAAACAGATTGAGGAAACTCCCCAGGAAAATACTCCCAACATTGTTATAACCACTCACGTAACTTTATTAAGAATGTGTTGCTGTCCAGGTTTGTCGCCTCGTTTCAGTCTCGATGTGTTTTTGTCTGCTCACTCAGAAAAAGATCCACTGAGACCTCCACCCAAACTTGGTGACATCATAAATTCTTGACGCGCTGTCTTCCAGAGACTGAAAACAGCCTAAGGTTTTGTGCACATTCAGTTCTCTGCTGATCAGGCACATGCCTCTCCCGAGCAACTTAATTAAACAGACAAGAGAGCCTGTTTGTTTTTAATATACTATGTCCTTGTGAGTGTGCAGATAACGCCTCCAATCTATGCATTTGGCAGACCATCTAGTGTTGCTATTTTGATCACCTTATCTGTGTCAAGTGGCCTCTGTGACACTGCCAGTGTAGGTTATGAAAGGGGGCAAAGCTGTAGGGTGATTTACTTAGCTAGAGAGCGACAGAGGGAACTCTGAAAGGAGATGCACCTCTCACACCAGCCGTTGGCCGTTGACTGTCTTATTCTTCCTGAAGAAGTGAAGACCTGATGAGACACACAAACAACTGGAACGGGCAGGTGCTACAGCAGAATATATGAGGGATTTGCAAACTTTATTTTGCATATTTATGCAAAATGGACCCTATGGAGGATTTGGGGCATATTTAAGACGATGATCTGTGTTATCAATGGGCATTGTGCAAAACACGGATAAACTCGCACCTCAAGGCACACGCTGAATGAAACTGGTGTTGATTTAGCTTTTTTTTCTTTTTCTTTTTAATGCACAGGCTACATAGTTCTCAAGAAAGTGGTAAATGGTTGTTTATAACTGTAAAAGTAGGTGAGTTAACCGACTTGTTACAGAAGCAACAAGCAACAATTATTGTACTTTAAGTAGGAATTTGTTAGCTATAGGGAATTTTTTAGAAGTTTTAGCACAGAAATACAATTTAAAATATCTTTTTTAATAACTTCTTTAGGGAATATCTTGAGAGGCGTTGAAATTAATCGCAAGTGTAAGCTTCGTAACAGAGAGATGACCCCGAAGTGCAGATGCTGACATCGTTCAAAACAGAGTATTTTAGTGCCTGGTTTTGTTTCCACGTATATCGGAGGTTTCGAGAAAAAAAAAAGTAAGCATTCACCTGCCACAAACAAAACAACATGTCTGTATTTTTTCCTACCTTCACAAATATCCGATATCCACCTGTTTGCAGAGGAGCCCTCAGTGAGATGAGGCACAGCGAACTGAGCTCATAACGCGCCCCCAGTCAGAAAGTTATCAAGTTATATTTAGTCACACGAGAACACCACTTATCTGCCGTACGAGCTCCTGTAAACTTCAAAAAACACCATCAGAAAGTGTAACTTCACTTCATGTTCATTTCTACACCATAATAGCAGAAAAAAACATCAGATAGTGGTCCAGCACCGTGCTCTCTTTATAACTGTTTATTCCCTCAAGCGCGCGACAGGAGGAGAGCAGCGCGAGGACACACCTCACCACCCAAAACTATGCATCACGGGACCAATGAGAGGAAGAGAAAGAGAGCGCTTATTGGCTGGCAAAGAATCACTTTCCCTTACCTTGAACTGCACCTGCTGTAAGATAAGATTAACGTGTGAAAAATTTATGAGAACCAGCTTGAAAATGTTTTCACGAGTGACTCTTTGTGTAAGAAGATCCTTTTGGGTGGAGTTTTTCTTCCTCTCACTTCTGAATTGTACTCCTGTAGGTTTATTCAGTCTATGTGATGGCACGTTGTCTCCCCCGTGTGTTAGAAATATGGCACGATAAGTCATCTTTATTCAAATATGTACATGCAATAATGAAAAACCTCAAAACTACTTGTTTACTATCTCTTTATCTACAGTTTTATGTCCTAGTAAAAAAATATGAGTCTGAATAACCATAAGCCAAAAAAGAAACTCCCAGACGCTATATATATACTTGGAGCATGTTCATCATTTACATCTTTAAGCATGTTGTCTCTTTAACTTCCATGCCAACACAGCCAATGAAATGAAATCAAACTGATACTTTACTACCATAAAAGGTTCATCAGAAACTGTAACCTGTTTGTATAAACAAGAAAGCAGCAAACTCACACACCTCAATTCTCCACAGCGACAGGAATGCAGTGATACAGGCGTGCTCCTCCCTTTAGCCCACAGGACAGCATAATTAGGCCTGGCTTTGACACACACACTGTGAAGGTGATCTATAAATGGGTTTAATTCCTTGTAATTGCCCATCTCAGACAATGGAATATCAACACACCTTCTCCTCACCTTTTCAAGTAAAGCAAAGAATTGGACACCAATGTGGCTGCCAAGAGGATTACTGATGTGACTCTTGCACACTAAGGTCATGTGTTATTATGAGATGGAGTTTTTTATGTGTGTATTCTTGAAATAAAGTACATCTTAATTCTATTGATCCATGTCAAAAGGCCATTTTCTCAAGCAGCCAAACACAAAGACAGTGTTGTATCCCCTTTATATAGTTATCATAACATCATCCATAAATGAGATAATAAAGCATAGCAATCTTACAATCCTTTGTAGCAGTTATTAGATTTATTTAGCATTGTGTCTTCATTTAAGTGTTAACAGGTGGTCAAAAACACAGCAGCTGGATCAGACTTCCTCTGCTTAAAGCCTGTATCACGTTTGTTTGGATCTCACACTGTTAGCTATTATTTCAATGTCAGTATTAGCTTTTCTGTCTTCAACAGGCTGGATTTTATCCTTCATTTTAAGTCTTTTTTGCTGGCAAGTGTGGTGCATCTGACTTGAAGCGGCTCACAAACATTCCTTTACATCTTCCTCTCACCATTTTTTCACACATAATAAGGAAATCACGTTACACCTTCATAAACATCCTTCTAACCCTTTAGAATCAACATTTTATGTTAAAGCAATTGTAGGAGGAGCATTATATTTTTCCTTCATTGTTATACATGTATTATTCTTACGACAGGTATCATGTTAACATCTTTTCAACAATGTTCTCCTGAAACATTTATTTTAAGTATCTAAAATGGCACGGAGGATGTGTGTTCTTCAAGGTTGTCCAACCATGAACGTTCATAGTTGTCGGATGTCAACAGACTATTTGGCTATAAAGTACATTTCTACTAGATCTCTTCTTTAGAGCTGTAATTTGGGGCTGGAGGGACGGTTTCGATAACCAACATGGAAAACAAATCCATTATCAAGTCATTCATCATTGTGGCTCTCTGGCAGAAGTCCATCACCAAAAAACATCAGCAACATTTCTTGCACAACTTGACCTCATTCCTTCAGTACTGCTCACAGTCACCATCATCATCACCACCATCATTACAACATCCAGCAGACCTCTTGGTAGAACATCTTCAGGTCCTCCAACACACCTCAGCGTCCACAAGCATCCTTTTCAAGCAGTCTCAGATCACTACCTCCTCTTCAGCGTCATCGTCTCTCTACCTCTCTACCTGTTGCCGTATTCTCAGTCTCTTTTTCCTGTATAGGAAGGCTCGATCGCACTTTCCTCTTCTCCCTGAAGCGTCCTGAGCGGGACACAGCCAGGTTCCTGCGACACGTCTGCTCATTGAAGACTGATTCCAGGTGGGAGTCATCAAAGGTGTCATCCTTGGGGACGCCAGAGCCCTTGTTGGAGGCTTGTTGAGAGTTGTCACACTGATCCTTGTCAGTGTCCTTTTGCTTTTGGGGACGTTGCGCAAAAGGGTCAAAGTCTGCATCAAAGGAGTTGTTCTGGTCTTTTCCTCCAGATTTCTTCTTTGGCAGGAATGCCCTCCACCATGGGACCCTCTCTGTCATCCTGGAGTGGGGTGAGGGGGCTAAAACAGAAAACAGATGCTTCAAGGAAAACAGCTGGAGTTGATACTATCTTCTTTTGAATGAGAATAATTTGGATCGCATGTTTTTATCAGCACACATTCTGAGCTGGTTCCTGATGTACCTGTCCACTCTACTCTTCATGTCTGTCAAGTTCAAAAACAAAACCTTAAAACATTATTGTCTTAAGGTCCTTATCATTGCCCACAAAACAATTTACCCTACTTAAATAACATCATTTTCCTTTTCTAAATCTTTTAATTTGATTTAACCCGTTTACACTGAAGACACCAACTAATCCTATGTGCAACCAGTGTAACCATGTTTACTTTCTCTGTAAAACTGGTTTAATGAGTCATGAGAACAGAAGAACAAACCCAAGCTGTGATTCACAGGTGAACAATGCACGAAAAAGCTCTAGTGAAAACTCACCTGGACTACTGCAGGTTATATTGACACTTCAGACGACTCCTGAAGAAGTGTATTTGTGACACTTTAGCTTGTATTGAGGTATAAAACCAAAGGACAGGTGGGTGTCTTCTTCAGAGAGTGGAGGAGTCCCTCAAAGAGTCGCCACAATATCCATTACATATACCAGTCAGATGTCCTCCCTCCTCTCACCTCCCACCGCCAAAATCTTTATTTTTCCTCTGCTGTTCTCATTAAATGCCCCTTCGCTTCTTCTTCGTCGACTCTTGCGAAAAATAAATGAATTGACACATTTATAAGGGGTGGTTTTCTTCCACTGAACGAACAGGTTTACGCCTCCGAAACTGTCCTCTTCAAGCACCTGTCCTTGCTCCAATTGGATGAACGTTTAAGGTTTGTCACGTGAGCTTTCGCACAGGTAAAGACCTGCGATGGTAGGCGGAGTTTGTGGTTGCGGAGCAACATTGCCCCATGGGACCTCCTCAGTGACATAAAAAAAAGTCCTTTGTATCAGCTGAACCCAACCCAAGCCAGGGAGCCAAATTACGTGCCGGTTTTAGGACGCCCTGCAGTTTAGGCCACAATGAGTTGGACCTCATGATACTAAGGACAGGAATGTGGTAGTGAGATGTTTACTTTGTGCTGGACAACGTTAATGTTTGTAATCATAGACTGTAAAGCCTGGGGTTTTAAGAGACAGGTTAGCATGCAGTTAGGCCACACAGTTTTAAGGGGACCCCTTGTTAGATATTCAGAGTAGGCACGCGACGGGAAGTAGTCAGAAGTCTCACGTAGACGTGCAATTGTGGCTGTTGTAAGTTAACATTAAGTGAAGGGAAGTTGTTTGGCCCGGCGCCAGATTCACCTGCCGGGGTACTGCTGTCATATACTCGTCTTCCGGATGTTTCCATCTGTCCTCGTTCTGTAATTTCTAGCCCAACTCTGATGTGAGTTTTTAAGCAGCTGTTGTGCGTCTGTCCCGTTGTATCACAACGACAAATGTCCACACATTAGCCCATATCCCCGACGACCATTCATTTCAGCAGGCCTATATGCTGTTCAAGTTGCAGAAAAGAAGGTCTGCTGCTTGCTTCTGCTGTGTATCAAATATGCAAATGCTTAACTGAGCAGTTATATATTCAGCTAGCCCGATATTGGTGTTGCCTTCTTTTTTTTTTTTTTTTTTTTTTAAACTTGATTTCCCTCTCTGAAATAGGAGCGATAATTTTGTACCTTTTCGTACTATTCAATAGTTCAATCTGAGATAAATAATTTAATATAATTTGGCATCAATGTCCCATAATTTAACGGAGAAATGTGCTTTTTTTACCTTTATGATATAAAAAATATTAACTTGTTTTTTTAAATATCAATCCAGCGATTAATCATATATAATAGGTGGTTTCTGAGGCCTTGAAAATCAGTTTTTAGTGAATTACAGCTAAAAATCAAATTGTTACATGGTAAGAATAAGTATATTATTGAGACTTTGCAAAGAATACTAAAGATTTGATTTTGTTCAATTATTCTTGCCTGATATTAACATTCATCTGTCATTAATTAAATCAAAACTGTTGCATTTTGCATTATGGAATTCATAGACTTGCATAGTTCCTCTTACATAAATAGTTTTTGTCCAAATACAGCTTTTTTTCTTGAAATGGTCCACCAAATGTGTCTTGCTGATAAATCATAAAGCTATAGGACATGGCAAATAGGAGGCCTTAATTTGGGGTTTTCACTGTTATTATGAAGACATCAAAGTTAGCCATCTGATGACAAACAATGACCTCAGTCACAGTATTGAACAATTTAATGGTTGTGCTCAAACATGTAGACAGTAAAGTAATTCATAATTTACAGTGTGAGTTTGATTTATGTAAACAATGACTGGTTTGTGTTGTGAGATTTTATTCCTTTAATACAGCATTAGAACAACACAAAAACAATACACAATTAAAAAAAAAAATTCTTAGATTTTTTCAGCCTCCTTGTGAAACGTATTTCGATGTCTGCATTTGCAAGTTTACAGTATCCAAGAGTAAAATTGAAGCAACCTACATGTTTCTGTTTTCACATTTGTGATTTGGGTCCTGGGACACTGTGTTTAGGAGAGTTTAGAACTAATGCACATAAACAATGGAGCAAACTTTTCATTTGTGAAGAGCCAAGTTTCAAAAGGTCACTGGAATCTCCCCGTGAGGAAATCACATCCTCATGTGGCCACGTCATATGATGAAATACAGTCTCTTCTTGGTATGCCTAGTAGTTTCTGTCCAGGTCTGTGCCAACAGAGAAGACCCAGTCTGGGCTGAGTAGCAAAACAGAAAAACAAACAGAATCACAGAGAGAGATTTAGAGAGAGAGAGAGGAGGGAGCAATCAGGGAATACCATCAGTCTCTCTCCTTGTGAGTTCAGAGTGAAAGTTGTTGTGGCAACAGGAATGTGAGCAGTGCCTGTCTCTCCTCATCAGTAGATGGTGGCCTGCATACCTGAGGGACTCCCTCTCTCTCCATCTCCCATCAGCCGAAACCCTGCAGAATCATTTCATCACACGGATGGATGTCTTAAATTGTTCTTTACCCTGCGTGCAGCACTTACAGGTAAGCTTTGATGCAGCAGACATTCAAACACGTATACATTTGCAGCTTATATGATATAGATTTTTTAATTCAGATTAGTAATATTGTGCTTCTGCAAATGATTGTTTTCACTAACAGTTAATATGTTGAAGTTATGGTTATTATTGTTAAAATTTGGTCTGTAAAAATATCTTAAAATAGTGAAAAATTCTGTTTCCTTAAGCCAAAAATACTATTTTTATAGCCAACAGTTAAAACACATTTTAGTTTTTGATTTCTTGGAAGTTTAATCCTTGCTTTTCAAAAGGGCTGAACAGGCTCACATTTTTTCATACTTGCATCGAAGTAGTCAAAGCAGCACCCCCTATGTTTTTCTCTCTTAAAAAAGAATTCAAAATGATGAATTGATATTGTTGTATTGCCTCTTAGTTTTGCTCTGCCTCTCTAACTTTCTGTTCCGTATCTCCTGATCTGCTTTCCTCTCCATGAACCACAGGTAGTCTCACTGAGAGTTGATTATTACCTACATCCTTGCCAGGTAAAGAAAACATCCATGCCGAGATGTTTCCGATAGAGCTGCACTGTAAACATAAGTCCCTCCAATCTCTAGTGAAACATCTTCCAGCTGTGACCAAAGGATTTCCTCGGGTACTGTCATTGGAGCATTTGCACATCGAGACTGAGAGGTATGTGGAGTATGTGTTTTTAAAAAAATGAAGTGACGTTATAGATCAGACATTGAAACAATGACTGGGGACTGTATTGGATAATACCCTCCACCTGTGTATTTTAGAGGCTCTAAAATAGCTGACTTTCTTCCAGCATGAATCATCACTTTTCTACATTCACATGCACGTGTGAGGCAGAACTGAAACACAGATCATCTACACTGAGTGATATCTTTTATTATTATTATTACAATTACAGGGATCGAAAAGTAATTTTCTGATCTTTGTAAATTATTATTAGCATGTTAATTATGACTGTAACAGATGTCACCAGTCAGATCCTCATTATCTATATTTAGCTGCTCTTTGAACACATCTTCATAGTGACTCATTCAACCAGGCATAAATACTTATGTTGACTGAGAGGCATACATTACGTGCGTCCGTCTATGCTCGTGTTTTGGTCTGTGATGACGGAAATGCACTTGCATCACACATGTGCCGTGCGTATGACTCCCAACGCCATTGTCAAGTGCTAAACCTGAAAATCTCTGTTTGACGCTGTGCGGCATTGAACAACAGGTTGAGCTGAGGTGTACTAACCCTGGGAAAGACAGCAAGAAGGCAGCCAGTTGGACTGGTAGAGTCAGCTGAGAAAAAACTCTGTGAGGAAGGCTACTGTACCTAGGTTTGTGATGATACATGAGCATAAAGCTGCATTCCTAGCCTCCTCAGACAGCATAAACCCGCATGGTCCCTTTAATGTTGGTTATCTCTAGCCCAGGGGCTCAAACTTGCGGCATGCGGGCCAATTGCGGCCCCCAGAACAATATTTTGTGGCCCCCTGCCTGAAATCAAAGCTTTGTGTTAGTGCAGCCTTCATGTTTTTTCTTACATGCATCTGGGCGTTTTATATTTTTTAACACTTGAGGGCTACCACAGCTCAGGCTCATGACAACAACACAAATCAGCAAATGGTCACTTGTAACATGTTTGTCCCACAGAGTGGAGGGAAAGTATATCCTGTCACCTAGTGCTATACGGTGTTAGTCGGTGTTTGGATCATGTGCCTTTTTGTCAGCACCTATCTGTGTGAAAAGCTCTTCTCCACAATGAACTTTAGGAAGTCAAAGTTCAGGTCCAAACTTAAAGATGAGCATCTGAAAGCCATACTGAGGGTCTCAGTTGCTTCCTCCCTCAAGCCAAATGTTCTGAAGAACTGTTCATGTTCTGCAACCTGTTAAGACTGAGAAGATTGGATCAGTTGTACTTTTCTTTTTCTTTTTTTTTCTTTTTGAATACGTGAAACCCTTTTTTTTTTTGTGGAACACTTGATGCGGCCTAGCTTCACCCAGACACTACCTCCAACGGCCCCTTGGTAAACTGAGTTTGAGACCCCTGCTCTAACCATAACTCTAACCCTACCAAGCTTAGCACTGAGGATTGTAAAGTTGAAACAAAAGGAATTAAGGAAGCTAACCAAACAGTTGTCTCTTCCAGCGAGTTTGGGTGGAGCAGGCTGAACTTTCTTGTGAATGACATGAGCTTCAATGTATTGCTTTGTGATTTGAGGATTGGATTGTTTGGCCGGTTTCTTCCTTTGTATTATTTAACTATGAATACAGTAGCAGAAACATAGCAACACTGACACTAAAGATGAAACCTGTAGGAATGCAGAAAGGCATCTGACAGTTACTGGCCCCTGTATTGATATTTTTAGACAAAAATGAACAAACATAGAAACTATAACATGCATCTCTGCTAAAATACAGGTTTTAAAGGTTCCTAGAAAGTAGATTACAGTTTATTAGACTCTTGTGAACCTCTTGATGAAAACAAAACCAATTATCTTACACCAAACCTCTGGATACCTTTAGATAACCTAAAGGGCCATCATCATCACAGTATTGTTTTCCTCATGCTAATATTTCTGTATAGAAGAATAACTGAGGACACATAAACTTACACATGGATAACATTGATATTTATTCAATATACTACTCCACAAAATCAAATCTCAGAGGTTTGACACTCCCACCTTCACCGACAAGATCTGAACATGTCCAACTTTACATTCGTGAGAAATGTGATCTATCCCATCATTTAAATCACATTTATATTTTATTCAGTAGGGGAGAATGGGGTTCGTTGTGACACGTTTTACTCTAGTGTGAATTGCTCATTATCAAAACATCTCTCATTAGTCATTCCTTCATTAAATTGAAGCTTAAGGTGTCTATTTTCTAGCTCATTGTAACAAAGAGGTAATTAACTATCAAAGACACTCTGAGAGATTGTGACAACCAACCCAACAGTGTAAGTTAAATTGCACTGACAAGCTGACAAATACATAACTTAATGTATCTTAACAAAATGTGTGAGGAACATGAACAGGAAACACATCTTAGGGCCAGCCAACTGTAAATAACATATACATATATATGTGACAACCAACCCCAAAGAGAATGTGAGGACCAACCCCAAATGGAATTTCTTGCTAGCATCAAGGCTAACAACCGTGTAACGACAAGTTAGCTAGCTAGTAATGGTCCAAACAATAGCTTTCCTTAAACACTTTTTAAGGGTAACAATTGTTTTGTTGTAAATCCATTGTGTAAAAGTCTAGAAAAAAAAATCCTGATGAGCTGAATATTTACAATTTGACACACCAAAAAAGTCCTCTCACCTCAAGTTCAGCTGTCTTACTCCAGAGAAGACAAGGTAGGTGAGCTCTGATTCCAATTCCAATTCCATAGAAGTCCACACCACAGTTTGAGAGATAGCGCCCTCTGGTGGTGAGATATAATAAACATGACAACGAACCCAAGTGACAACTAACCCTGTTCTTCCCTTATGTATGATGAGGACAGTCTTCATAAACTGTTGTTGGTGTTTGTTGACACATTTTACCAGACAAGCTGATAATTGTCTTGCCCAGTGTATTCTTTTTTCTAGACATTTCTGTATTTCCCCAAAATATTGAAGAGGTTTGCAGTTTTTTAGTCGGATTTCAAGTAAGACACAACATGTTTCCAGAAGCCACTTGATTTCTTAACTTCAGTATCATTTGTTGGAGTTATTAAAGTTTTAGTCATTACAAAAGCTGCAAATTGCAAGAAACTGCCAGTGAGTTATATATATATATATATATATATATATATATATATATATATATATATATATATATATATATATATATATATATATATATATATATATATATATATATATATATATATATATATATATATTACTGTGATCAGTCATCATGCCCTCTTTTGGAACCTGTCACTTATAAAATCACAAAGACATATCTGGGTGTGTGCACGATATTCAGGTTAATCCAAGTTGATTACAGATCATACTGTGAAATAACTATGTGAGATATTAATGGAATGAGGTGGTATTTAATGACGAATAGTTTACCAATCTGAACTTGGAGATGTACCAGTAAATGAGTTCTGTAACAGTGAACATACCTTATTATCAACAGCCAAGAAACTTTAACAAAACATGAACAGAATATGGCTTATTTACTCAGTTCCATCTCTAAAAAAATAAAGTATCCTATTTATTTGTAAGCTTTGCATAAGAAAAGATAGGCCAAGGCCTGTTTGTTTTATTTGGTGGTTGAAATCTGATTGAGTAGATTGCACGACATCAATTGCCACGAGGGGGCGCCCCCGAAGCTACCACGCGCCGCCTGCAGTAGAAGAAGACGTGAGCTACAGTTTTAGCATCGTAGAAGAAGACACACTGTGGTCATGTAATTTACCAATACCAAGGTTATCCATACGATTCCGTCAAGAATTATGTACATTGTTTGACATTTATCATCAAATCCCGGTAAGTAAAAAGCTTTAAGCTTGTGAATAATTTTACGTTTCTGTCAAATAATTAACCAGATCGACACTAACGAGCTAGCAGCTGTTGCTAACCGGTGAGCTAACTGTCAGCTAACTGTCAGCTGTATGAGGGAGGAGGTCACACCAAACTCTATTTCAGGGTATCACAATTAAATACCATGCCGCTTCCGGGTCATTTTCAAAATTTAGAAGAAAAAGTTAGCTTTTGTCACTGTTCTTTATCTTCCACGATAACAGAACCCGATGTGTCATTGAGCTTTTCCAGTAACGTCAAGCGTTACGGGCACGTTTATGACGTAACCAGGTGGCTTTTTACCTGACATGAATGTGGAAGGATACTGGATCTTTCTGCAATCGCACTCTGGTGTGGTGCTTTATTATGAATCTGCTCCTGCTACTCAAAGGGTTCATCAATATCGGAGGAAAAAAAGTAAACTTCCGAACTCCAAATATGTATTATAGAAAACTGAAAAGCAAAGCACTTGAATATTTGACTGATCATCTCAAATGTTTTCTCCTCTCCTCTAATATTAGTCTCGGCCGCAATGAGTGTCCCCTGTTTTTTGTCCTCTGCTGCTCGAAGCCTTAGTCTTCAGTGTCCCGCTGCTGGTCTGCTCTGTCGTCGGCTGCTGGGCTCCAGCTCAGGATCAAGGTGAGCTTTACTAAGTGTTATGTCAGTTTTGGTTTCCAGGAAAAAATGTGTCTGTTTTAAACTCTGTGTACCTAACAGCTGTGGTCTGTCACCACATTTGCCACACATTTACATTGAAACACTAGATATATAATAAAAAATAATCTGTCCATCAGACCACTGAGAAACTGGACTGGGAGTCATTTAGGTAAAAATAATAATAATTAAGAAATGCACAAGAAACTTGTGTCCTTCATTTTTCATCTACCCACCAATTAATTTTCTTTCTTTTTTATGACTGTGGAGATTAGTGCTTCATCCAGACTTGTCCCTGAGTGAGAAGGCTGTAGAAAGAGGCAGATCCCAACTACTCCTAGTCACAACAACAAACACAACAAACAAAGTTTATGTTAACCAGTGTGATCAGTGTACAGTTTTTTTTTTATATGTTTGTGTGGCTTATTACTTCCAAATAGAGACTGCTATCAAAAAACTACAAGATAGCTAGATTTTTTTTTGCCACTGTACACTTGTCAGAGTTTTCTTGATATATAAGGGTCACCTCCAATAAATCAGAAAAACAAAGATTTCCTGACACATTGTCCAAAGTACAGGGTTACATGGCTTGATGTATTTTATTTATTCGTGACCACATTTGAAGAGATGTTTGAAATCTTTGAGAAGTGCGCAGAAAAATCAACTAAACTCACTAAAAGTGTTAATGGCCAACAGATTGGTGTGAGTGCGGATTTGGGTGGACTGGCCCTTTAAATTTTCTCATGCTGGCCACAAGGGCAAAGTCCATTTCCAGCCTTTAAGTAACTGCTGTGCAGCTCATCACTCATTGCATAAGAGACAATTTGACAGGTGACTTAAACTGCTTCTTTTATTTTCAGGAGAAGCATGACCTCCAAACGGCAGATGGACCATCTAGAGAGAACGGCAAACAACTCCAGACAAAATGTAAGAAAATATTTTCCTTTGGGATCTGATCATCTAGAGAAAGTCCCTCAGTGTCAATCTAAAGATTATTAACCAGCTTCTGAACTGTCTTCTTTTCCTCCATGTGTGTCCTCATGTTTGCTTGTGTCATGTTCTGGACTGGTGGCCCCACACAGGCTCTGTATCCAGCTCAAGTGTGTGGCATCTCGAATGAATCAGAGACGGTTAAACGCCTGAGATTAGCTGTTCATCCAGACTTCACCTTCAAGGCCGGACAGTGGTGAGGAGACATCTTACTTTACTCTGACATGTTTGTGCTTTGTATGTCTGTTTAACCCGACCTGAAGGGTTTTATAAGACCAGCCAGAGGAAAAGCCTCTATCTTGTCAGTGTCTGTCACAGCTTGGTGATGGAAGCTGTCTTAATGGCTAATAAGAGACATCTATTACAGTCTTGAGTGAACCAACCTGTGAAATTCAGATGGTTTAAAATCTCTAATCTGACAAATTATGGAGAATGTAGATTAACATGTCTGCTGACTCCCCCGTTCCCCTGCAATGCAACTTTTCCTCCTGTCGTTATTCTGATGAAAATAACAAGAAAATAACAAAATAGTAAAAACAAAAAGGCAAAATCTGCTAAAAACTTCGTGTCTAAGCTGCTCTCTGAAGGATCTCTGTTGCTCAGTTCACAGGTGTTTTTCTGTTATGCATTAACTGCAACCATCATCCAGTTTGATACGTTCCCGTGTTTAGCGTCCCACACTCACTTTTGCTGCGTTGCCTCTATGATTTTCCATTCTGTAAGGCTGAATGTACTTGTGCGCTCAAAATAGTGAGTGTAAGTGCAGAAGTACAAGATTTGAGACAAAGGCTGCAATTTTTCTTTCTTGCGGTAGTGCTCACTCTCACCACAAGAGGGTGACGTTGTCACTGATTTGTTTTGCTGCTGGCATGCTGATTTCGTTTCTTACAAATCTTTTACAGTAAGGAAATTACAATATTCAGTAATGGTTGGCCTGTTGTTTTTTGCTTTCATTTTTTTAAGAGACATATGCGTCATATAAGGTATGGGTTGGAGTACAGTATAGATGAGGGGTCAAGAAGAGTTTTTTTTGCATTTTGTTTGGTTTGAAACATTTCTGCTGTATTGCTCATGTCACATTACTTTTAGTGTATATATGATGTCCTGTGAATTGTCTTCCAGGGCTGTGTAGAGACCTTTGGAGAGGCAGGTGCTCAAAGTTAAGAGGAGGTGCATAGAGCACGAATTTGACAGAAACATTCTGCAGTGCTAATAATGGAGTTAAAAAATAATTAAATGAAAAAGAAATCATGTATTTGTACTTTTATTCAGCTTGACTATCCAATTTGCTTAAAACAGCAAGGTTATAAAATAATATATTTTATATATATTATATTTAATTTGGGTATATATATACAAATGTTATAAACAATTATTGATGTTTAAATGAGAAGGTGAGAGAATCACAATGCCAGTTCTTCTAATTATTATTGTTTTATTTATACTGTATTAGTCCAAAATTATGTGAATATGCATGTACATTATATACTTACTATTTTGAGTGCATAAGTGGGTTTCATACTGACAGTATGGAAAGACACAGTGCACTTTAATTTCTTGCGCACTCAAATCGGGCGAAAAGTTGAGTGTGGACTGGCGGACACTTCTCACACTCAACAGTCACCATATTGACTACGTAGAAGAAGGGGTGGGAACGAATCTAACGATGGTTGATGGATGTAATCAATGAGAGGAACACCTGTGAACAGTTGTAAAATGCGATCGTAGTTTCTGCTAAGTGTGAAGCCACAGTGTTTTGATTTGAGACAACACCAGCCCGTAAGATTTAGTGCACTGATTTATTAAGTGCAGAGTGTACACAATGCACGTCTCATTGGCTCTAGAAACAAGAAAAAAACTCCAACTCACCTGACAGTAAAACGATACATCTCTGTAATGCACTCTGCCTGTGACAAAAGAAACATAGAAACTAAAGAAGCCTGATATACATTTTCCCCTCAGCACGCTGTGGTTGGTTAACTCGCAGCCGTCACTTATGAGAGGTGTGTGCAGAGTCAGACACACACACACAGAGGATGCTCACTTCACGTCATCAGTCATCTTGCAAGAATACACCGTGCACAAAGGGCACACCTGGGCCTGTGTTATACAGCCAATGGTCTGGGCACATCAGATCTAACCAATGGTAGATCTGAATTATTATTTTGTTTTATTTATCATTTTGGACCACAGTCACAGACAGACTGTTTATAATGGCTGTTGTAAATGATTGGGTGATTGGGACATGATGATAACTTCAATTGCCTGTTCCGAAACGGTTAAAAACTGCTAGTTTAGTTTGTTCACACAGATCATCTCAAACACATATATCACAGATTTACATATATATATACATTTGTACAGTACATATTCCTCAGTGTGGTCACACTGGCCATTCGTACCATGCTGAACTCAAGCACGATTGTCAGCACAATGAGATACAGAGAACAGGATTACAACTTCAGTGACTTTTTGGCTCATATATTAAGTTGTTTTGGTCTGACACAGCTCTTTAACACCGGCCTAAATGGTGAGAGGATCGGTCGCGGCGATCATGTCATCGTGCTCGTGCATGAAGTGTACCGTGCTGAAGAACACCTCTCCGAAGTGTACCAAAGCCTGGGAAGTGTACTGCGCCCAGGCACAGAACACTTGTGGTCACACTGGCCAAACGAACTGGACTTAAGGGCTGAACTGTGCTTGGGAGCAGAACGTTTGGCCAGTGTGACCGCGCCCTCAGTGAATGGATTTGTGGAAAGGGTGACCCCAAGGAATCTATTTAATGTGAAAACCTCTTTCTTTGTGAACTAGATAGCAAATATAAAAAGCATTTGACATGCATCTCTTCGTGGTGTGAGCAGTATGTTTCCCTCCAACAGTGTGTTGTTTTACTGGTGTTTGACTAAATGATATCGTCAGGCTACTTTAAGGGTTTTTTTTTTCAGCCATAACAGCAAGTAAAGTTTTTCTTAGATTCAGGCAGAGCTCTTTGACTCAGTGTCTATCAAACAGTGTTGCCAATGTTCATTAGAGCTCCCTGCTCATGCAGTTTAAGTACATGAGCCCATACTGTGGGTGGGTGGTGGTGAGATATAAAACCGGCAGCCGGCTGCCCTGTGGCAGCTGATAATGAATGTAAATAGATGGAGATCCTGAAGTTTTAGTAGTTCTGTGAAAAAAAGACTGTGAAGTTGTTCATGGCCAGGTGGGAGAGGAGGAGGAGGAGAAGTAGGAAGAAGAGGAGGTGGGCGGAACATATGTGTGCGTCTTCACAGCAGATCCATATTTATGATGCCTGTGAGGGCTGTGCAGTGAGTGTCTTTCTCTTCGGTGTAACAGTGGGTCATTGTGTTGGTGGAACATTACACCAACTGTTCAGCTGTTTCCTCTGAGGCTGCTCTGCTTTCTTTGCTGACGGACAGATGTGACCACGTTGGGTGTAGATGGGGACACGCGTTGTTTAAACTTAGTTGTGGGAAAGTTTTCATCTGTTTTGCTTTTTGGTTTCTGGAACAGGCTGTGCTCTACATTGAGGTTAAAGGGCAACACACTGCCTTCTTTTCCATTTTGACCCTCTGTATTGTGCAGGGTGTTTTTTTTACTGCTTTTGAATGTTAACTGTCAGCTGTTGTTTAAAAATCTGCAAAGTCAGCTATACCTCAAAGAGGGACTTTGTGTTATCCTCTCAGTAAAAAACAGGAAACATTACAGAAATTTGAACATCGGCTGATAAATAATGCATGACTGACTTTTGTTTTGTGTTTTTGTGTGCAGGGTTGATTTCTTCATTCCTGACATGGAGACGGTTGGAGGTTTCTCCATGTGCTCCAGTCCAGGTTTGCTGCAGAGGGAGGGCATCGTTGAATTGGCTGTCAAATACACAAAACACCCTCCGGCACACTGGGTTCACACCAGGGTAAGTAATTATAGAAACACAATATAGCCATTTGCTCTTACTTATTAGCAGAAAAACCAGCAGCCCGTTGACATCCTTTTCAGCCTTTACTCAGCGTTTATTGTGGACCTTTTCGTATGGT